>CM061041.1:34298108-34495608 GCA_030762985.1 Adelphocoris suturalis
CATAATTTAGGGCGTGAAATACTTAATTATTGATTGGTAGGAGGAAGCGCCGATCAGTTAGAACAAGCCTGCATTTCGAACTAGCGTTCACAACATTTAATTGAGCACGTAGATTGCTAATTCACGCTTCTTCATTTCCGTTTGTCCTACTGTATAGGTTTGTCATAAATATAGTATGGACAAGGTTCTTTCCTTGTCTACTTTACAGGTTCATTATTAACAATAATAAACCAGAACGAAATAGTGTGGGTTATTGGCAATATTTGCCATGCCTAGCGGAAGAACTTGTTCGGTTATAAATATTAATAATTAAATGTGTCTCAAAATGAGATACGCCTCAAGTGTGTCACCCTGTAGATATTCTCGAGTTACAAGTACAATAAATTGATATTTGCCATAAAAAAAAAAAATTGAGTTATTATTCAATTATATTTAATAATTTTATATTTCACGACACTTGTTCACTCTAGTAAAACAGTATGTTTTATTGCTACCTCTTAAGTGTTTCCGAATTCCCCCATGTCGGTGAAAACTGAGGGAGAGCCCCCCCCACCAACACCCTTTCATCACCCTAAAGCGACATCCTTGCCTCCAATGGCAATGATGTCAATAATAAAAGTGCAAAAGGACATATTCACGTCACAATGTATTTGCGTCGAGCGTTGATATTTTGTTGGGTTTACTTCACTAAATTTGGCGTTTCGCTACAAGGTTTAAATTCGTTTCTTAATTGGTTTTCGGTGTGTTAAAAGTAAAAAACGAAAACGAAATATTGAGAGTTTATGACACCCCTTTGTGATGCCCCACGTCGAACATGTTCGATTAAATAATATTCATTAAGATTCTGCGTTTCACTACTCTTGTTCACTCAGGGAGGAGAGATCAACGTCAGTCAAAAAACGATCCGTAAAATTCAGACTCAGTTTTGCTTCCCGGAAAAAGTTTTCTGGGAGAGAAAAAAAAAAAAAAAAAAAACAGAAGAGGAGGTCGGAAGGGGGGATTGAAAGCTCGTAGGTGATATTTCAATGACAGCTACGGACGCCACGTACGGGGGTGGGAAAAAGAGAGGGGTGTCTGAAAAGGGGAAATGGCGGCTGGAAGAGACGTGAAAATCGGGATGAAGAGCGGTTCAGGGTGAATGAGGACGGGGGCGAGACCCCGGAGATGCGACGGGAACGTTTTCGCGAAGAGAAGGGGGGGTTTTAAATTCTAATTGGTTGCGGTCGGCGTGAGGCTCTATATTAGTGTACAATGAATATTTAGGAGGAAGGGGCCGCTATTTATGCGATGACACGAAGTTTGGCGAAACACCTGACTAATTCGTCCTCCGCCCTCGCGGCGTTCTCACTGTTCGCTCCCGGTCGTGTAAGGCCTTTTATAATAATCTTTAGTGCTGGAAATCCGCTCTGAGTGAGAAGTGTGGTTTGAGATTACCGCTGTAACTGTAGCGTATTTCAGGGTTAATGCTTCCGAGACTACCGAAACCGAATTGTTGTCACAAGCGTCTTAAACTCTGTATCGACAACGAGGAAATTTTCGCGCTGTAGGATAATTACACGTCTCAGAGACGTATGGAACATAAAACTAGATAATAATGGGTTAATTGTCATCAGTGACAAACAATAAGTGATTTAGTTCAAACTATTACTATGGCAACCCAAACTAACATCTAATTCGAGTTTACATAAACGAGAACTTGACCCCTTTCCGTGCGGAACTGCTTCGACGTGCTAAAGAGAGGGCTAGGGAGAAGGGATGGAGGTATGTATGGATGAAAAACTTCGTGATATATGCAAGGAAAGCTGATGGAGAGAGAGCAATAAGGGTGCAATCCCTCGAAGACGTCGCCATCATCAAGTAACAGCCTCGCTTTCTGTTTTTACAGTATACTAAAATTAGTTAGAGTTTAGAGTTTAAATTTTCTTTTTACCAATGGACAGTCAATTCCAGGACGTTGATAATTTTATAAGTGTATCCGAAAGGGAATGTGTTGATATTGAAGAGGTCAATAATATTATGGAAAATATAGAATCATTTAACGCCCTCAGCATGAATATTAGGAGTATTTATATACATTTTGATGAATTAATTATGAACTTAAACTTCTGTAAAGCCACTTTCCAGGTAATAGTCTTAACAGAGTGTTAATACTGTAACGATAAATTTCCCATAAACCTGCCTCACTATAGAGTTCTAATCACCACTAGTAGTAAATCAAAATGCTGGTGTGGTAATGTTGCTCCATGAAAACTGTAAAAATGTTAAATTCAGAGAATTAGATCTAGTTCAATCGACTTCTTTAGTTGTTGAATATGAATACCGGAGTCAGGATGTATCGTCAGGCGTTTCGTTGGAGTTCATATAGCAACTGGGTCAGGAAATTGATCGGGTTAGGATGTCAAGAAATGGTCATTTCCTACTTCTGGGAGATCTGAATATAAATATTAACGAGAATTCTATTGATAGCAATAGGGAGCCATATTTGAATATGCTCGCTGAGCGAGGATTTTTATCATGTATCAATGGTTTCACGAGAATTCAAGGGGGTAGTCAATCGACCATCGACCACATATTTTACAAGGAACATTCGCAAACAGAGCCGCGATCCATAATTTGGAAAACAACAATTATTACTGATAATTTTTCCACTATATTGCAGTTGAGTGAATCGAAGCAGAATAAAAAAGATACATTCCAAAGGAAATATCATGTAACTGTCGACTATAACTTACTACAAACAAACCTCCAGTCAACAATGTGGGATACAGTTATTTACGCAAAGAATGTCGACCTATCTGCCAAAAATTTTGAACTAATTATGAAAACTATAAGAAAGAAATCAACGAAAATAGTTTAAAAAAACCTCACACAGAAATACGAAATTAGAGCCTTGGATGACACCAGCACTATTGAACTCGATACGGACAAAGGAAAAGGTTAGCCAGCGTTTGTTTCGTCAACCGTTCAACGCCTGCCTCAAAAAGAAACTCACTAGGTAGGTACAGGAATAAACTTACAGAAATAATCAAAACTGCCAAAAATAATTTCTACGCAAAGGAAATTGAAAAAGTGGGCCGAGATAGTAAAGGTTTTTGGAAAATTATTAATCAGAGTGTAGGAAGGAACAGAAAAAAGCAGGAAATCACCTCCATAAATTTTGAAGGGAGAGTCATCAAAATATGGGACAGCCCATTAGACATAGCCAGGGTACTTAATAAATATTTCTCCACTGTTGGAGAAAACATAGCTAAAAGGGTCTCTAATGAAGAAATAAAACCATTCAATTCTACGCAGTACAACTTCACTGAAAAGTTCCTCGAGGTTTCGGTGGAGGATGTCAAAAAAAAACAATGGGAGACTTAAAAGGTGGCACGAGTCCGGGTATAGACAATATCAGCACAGAATTAGTTAAGAATTTTAAAGATATTTTGGCAACTCCTTTAACGATATTCGCTAACCGTAGCTTCAGCGAAAACCGTTTCCCTGCCATCTATAAAAAAAACTTGCTCATACCCCTTTTCAATAAGGGGGATCCAGAAGATATGACAAATTATCGACCGATTTCTCTCTTATCCGTCTTTGCTAAAATCATTGAACGTTTGGCTAAAGTGTATTTTGTGCAGTATTTGGAGAGTCAGGGGAAGATCAGTGATAGCCAGTTTGGGTTTTGAAAAGGTAGGAGCACAGATGATGCAATTTGTTTTATGAAGAAGACTATATTGCGTGCATTAGGTGCGGGAGAGAAGGTAATGTGTATATATCAGGATTTAGCCAAGGCCTTCGATACTGTTGCACATTCAAAACTAATCTCCGCAGTAGAACAAACTGGTGTCAACCGAGGTTTTATCAAGTGGACTGCAAGTTATCTGGAGGATAGATCACATTTTACTAAAGTTGATGATGTTATTAGTGACCATGAATTTTGCAACTGTGGAATCCCTCAAGGAATTGTCCTCCGGCCAATTTACTTTATAGTATTCATGAACAGACTTCTTAACATGGAGTCTGAAGGAGAGTCAGTGTCTTTCGCTGACGACACAGCCTTTATAATAACGGGTAACTCCTGGGAACAAGTCATCATAAAAGCTGAATCATGTCTGACCAAAATCCTTCATTGTCTTAAAAGTATGGGAATGAAGATCAATTATTCTAAAACTAATTTCTTAACTTTCGCGTTTAGAGAAAGTGATATCCCGCAGATAAAGAACCTGAAATGCCATGTACCGGAATGTACAGATAACCTTCAGTGCTGCTGTGAAGTAATACAACATGTTGTTTCTGTTCGATACCTAGGCGTGGAAGTTGATCAGAACCTAAGATAGGACAAACACCTGAAAAAAAAGACATACTCGATGAGAAAGATGATCCATGTGTGTAGGGAGCTGAGGAACTTTTTAAATATTGATAGACGTAGAATGGTATACTATGCGCTCATTCAGTCGCTCATGACCTATGTTGCATCAGGTTGGGGAGGATGTAGCGCGCCCATTCTTGATTCGTTATTCCTGACCCAGAAGCTCTTAATCAAAGTCTTACTTAAAAAAAGGACAAGATATTCGACAGAAGCTCTCTTTAAAGAGTTCGCAGTACTCAAATTGGTAGAGCTAATTTACAAGATAACTATAATTAAAATATATAAGGATTTACATAGCAACCATCTGAAATTATTAGATGAGGGAAAAACAAGAACTTGTGGATAATTCCTTTCCAAACTGCCTTTCCGTAAGACTCACCATGGCTAACGGGCGTATGATTACCGGGGAGCAAGACTGTTCAATGCCCTACCCCATGAGCTCCGCTCTATTACTAAAATTGAAAAGTTCAAAAAAGAACTGAAAAAAATATAATAATGAGGCAATCTGAGGCCCATTAGATAATATTAAAACTTTAAGGTGGTAACTGAATAATTCCTATGTATTCTGATTTACCCGATGTATACCTATTGATTCTAATTTACCTATATTTACTTACAAGATGATTATTGAATAAGGTATTGAATGAGTGTGCTGATTATGTATTACTCCTCCCACAGCACGAGTCTACGACTTATAGTGGGGAGTAGCATTTCCTGATTTGTGTACCTTTTTTTTTTGTATTGCAATACCTATCTAAATAAATGCGTTAAAAAAAAAAATTACATTGATCATAAGAAAAGGTAGTCGATCGGCTTTGTCAAAATATTCCAAAATTGTGATTCGTTCACAGTAAAGCGTCTCAGTCAAACGGTAAGGTATTTTGTTGGAAGTCATTAAAAGTATGTATGCTAATTGCTAGACCAAAACTGGAACACTGCGGTCTAAACAGCACTTTTATACGTCACTCATCTCCTTGGAAAGTCGAGTTAGCACATACGGAAAGTTTGTGGTGGTATAATGAATCTAGTTTGCTACTAATTGAAGGTTTGTCGTGTTCGGTATGGGTCGTTTCTCACTCCATTCAGCTTTGTATTGCTTTACTGTAGTTTGGCTCTGAAGCGACATTTTCTCCGTTTCCATTCCACAATATAATAACATCCTCTTTCCCGACCCATTTATTTCATTTTACAACAATTTCTCTTCGTTCTAGTTGGAAAGATTTGCAATTAATGTGTCAGTCTGTTCGGAAGCTCTCACTACCGTCTGCTCTGAATCCTTCCGTCCATTGTCGGTCGAGTCACACCTCAGACGTCACTCGTCACCGGCTTCTGACTCGACTCTCTAACTATATAGCTTTCCAGTCGAGGGCTAATCTTCCGGAAACTTTTGTCAGGGGTCAGTCCTCTTCAGTGCTCTGGTTGGGGGCTTAGCTCTCTCTCCACCTCAACTATCAACTCGAGCGCTTTGGTAGAAAATGGTTAATCTCAGGGATTAAAACCTACAGAGTCGTTGTAAATCGTGTTTCTATTCTTATTCTTCGCTTTCAGTAAATATTCAACGTTCTTACGATACTGAAAGTTTCAACTCTTTTTTCTCTCATCTGCTTACTATTTTTCTAACTTGAAACCTTGCCTCGATTCAGTACAACATAATAAATTATGACAATAATAATTTATGGAGTAGTTAGAATATAGTTACAAAAATTTAGATTGAACCGTATACCAAAGAAGAATTTCGAATCAAAATGTATCTCTCCTGTTGCGACGGTAGGAGAAGCAAATAGCGAAGCTGCTTTACACTTTAAACGCAAAGCTATCATAATAAAAGCCACCCACAAATTGGTAAAGTAAGTAAATCACTTCCGTTCACCTAAAACTATACATTTAATGAGGATTTTTTCTAGGACATCATGAAACGAATAAAATAAAAGGCTCCAACCTCATCAGGTGAGTGAGTGAATTCTGTGCTGTTCCCACTAGGAAGTTGAATTTCGATGGGGAGCCTCTCTGGCATATTGAGAGACAAATTAACTGTCGGGTTACATCCTGATCACCTATAATCTTTCCTCTTCATCATAGCAATTAGAAATTTTATCGAGGTCGTCTCTGGGAAATTGAGAGACGAACAATCCTGATCAGCTTAGTGATCTATATTCTCACCTGTACACCTTGAGACGTTGACATTTGGTAGGAAGCTTCTCTGGGACCACAAGGGAAGAATTGTATGGCAGCTCCACCCTTATCACTTGAGTGGTCACCTGTAGGAAGTTGTAATTTGACAGAAAGCCTTTCTGGGGCAAGAAAAGAGATATGGAATTGAGAGCCAGCAGATCACTGGGTCCATAAATGTGGAGGCCTGGACTACCTGTTAAGCTAATGTAATAAGATGAAGCTAACCACAAGTATAGGAACAAGTTTGACACGGAGGTAAAAGTTTAATCTACACACTCCGACCAAGGCAACGGCCGAGTAAACTGCTTGTACTTAATATCGAACAGTAAGTAGCTAATTCCTTATGCCTCGTATATAGGAGCATCAAAATATGATAGAGTAATAATCTTTATTACAGTAAACAATATCAAATGCTGTAACATTCTCGAAACTCCCAGTTAATTGTCGATTCCACGTTATTCGTGATATACACCAGGAGCGTTTTGCCCTATATAACTCACGCAAAGAGATAAACTTCCCTCGTTGAACCTAGCAACTCTAGAGCAAGTCACTAAGTCATAAACCTCGAATACCTCCCATAAAACTACCTACCGCAGCTCGACATTCAGAGCTGGCATTGCTCTCTAAAGTCCTGAAGGAGTTGCAGAGCTGTACACGTAATCATGTCTCAACTGTAAAAGTCCTGGAGGCAACTGCTGTTGGGAAAACGCCGAGGAAATGCAGCCATACGCTGAACAAGTATTATTCGTCGAGTAACAGCGTTTCACCCTTTGAAACTTTCATGAATCTTAATAAGAAAAGTTCGTTTTCAAATGTGCATAATTGTGGTAGATCGTGGAGGTTTTTATTATACCAGGAGAACGTAAAAAATAAAGTTTTGCTATTAGGGGAGCATGTTTCATTCCTACCATTTAGATGAAAACCGGTAAAAGTGTCTATGTAAATGAGTCTAGCTAGAATTTTCAGTTACGAGTAGCTTGGAGAAACATCTAGGCTCAAACATAATTTCTGCAATGAGGATTATTAGAACTTTCGCAGTTTTTTGTTTTCATTAATGCGCTAGAAAAAAGAAATAATAAAAATAAAACTAGCTGATGCGAGTTGGAGAAAACTTTCATCTCAAACATGCTTTCATTTTTTTTTTTTTTTTTTTTTTTTCTCCTTCCTTTTTCTTTTTCTGATTTCAGTTGTTTAAAAGTGGAGTCAAACCCACTTTCCATGTGCCTTAATCCATGTGCCTCAATCCATGTGTACTTTTAATGTGTCCTTTCCATGTGAGTTATTCCGACTTAATATCCTAAACAGAATGGAAAATTCTTCACAGAGATTGTTTATCATGGATAGGTGTATCATTGCAATGTGGGTTTCTACGTTATTTCAAAAGCCTTTTCGCTAGCGGTTTTTCAATTGTTTTCAATTACAATCCGAAAACCCATCATCATCATCAAAACTTCTGGTCAAAATATGATAAATAGATTAGTAATAAGTATATTACTATAAAATATGAACACACAAAAACTGAAAAAAAACCTGAAAAAAGATCTTTTAAGAAGAAAGATTATTCAAAAAGATCTTTTAGAGGCCCACACAAATTCACACAGCGCTTTGATGATCCGGTTGGCAGAGTCCTCGGTATTCGGAGGAGCCAAGGTGGTAATATGTAGTAATTTCAGTAGGTTTATTATTAAATTTTGGAAATTCGATCCGTTCTGAGTGAGAAAATTTTTGTCTGCCATATCGAAATTGGTGGAATACAAAATGGCGACTACATAAAGATGGATTAATTTGCCCATATTAGAGTTTTTCTCTAATAATTTCTAAACCGGACAGACACCCCCCCCATATCCTACAGAAATTTTTATACGCAGCCAAAATGTAGAGTGTACAAACATTAAACGATTCGACCCAAAAACTATGAATTATCTCCTGAAATGAGGGAATTTAGGACATCGAAAATCGGGCTAATTTTAGGAGGGTTCTCTCCTCGGGCGCTGGACATCTTGTCACCTAGCTACTGTTCGTAGTGTTCGGGGGCGAGGGGACCTCAGTAAACAAGACATCTCATCACCCATAAACTCTTGAACAAGAGTAACCAGTTATGGTTTCACGTCAAGGTTGCGGGTGTGTTGAGTTGCACCTAATACTTAGCCGAAGAGAACGCCTAGTGTGGCGCGGGGGTTTTCGCTATATTAAACATAAAGTTTACGCATCGTGTCACGTTTTGTGGCGATGTTCCATGGCACATAGAGGCGGTTTTAAGGCCCTTGTGACAACTAACAGTGCGATAGTAGGTGAAGTGGTGAATAGTTCTGACACTGAACACAACCTTGATCAGGATCTGCTTACAATTTTAGTAGAGCGGTGTTTCTGTCAAGTAAATTTGACGACAAGCATATTTTTCAGTCTCGAATGGTTTTCTTCTTTTACTTAATATGTGAACTTGGGGGAAGTGGGAAACTGGGAAGAGGAAATTCAGTGAGCGGAATCAAAAAACTGGGAACTGAAACTGGAAGACGGTTGTTATCGATCGTTCTTGTGCCGGTGGTGAAATGTTCCCATTTTCAATCTACCTCAGGTGATGAAATGTCCCTATTCTTAATCGAGCTAGCAGGGTAGTATAGCAGGTGATGAAGTGTCTAGCACCGCTCTCTTCACTCCGTCTGGACCTCTGCCCTTTAAAATCACCTAGTGGCGTTATTATTGGTCTGATTTCAGTCTGTTAAAGCTCATGCTACTCAAGATTCAATACTTTCCAAAGTTCTAATCGAGCATATTTTAGCTGAGACCTTTCCCCATTGACTCACAGCTGAACCCATGAACTTCTCGTCATTTTACACATAAATTTCGCAAAAACGGCCTTTTACTTTGTACTTTGGTGACGGCCTGAGAAAAAACTTGTTCGATGTGAACTTTGGAAAGTATTCATCTCTGAATCGAATGAGGTTTAGCAGAATGAGGTTCAGAAGATAATTTATAGTTTTTGGGTCGAATTGTTTAATGTTTTTATGCTCTATATTTTTGCTGCGTATAAAAATTTCTGTAGGATGTACGGCTTAGGAATTACTACAGAAAAATTGTGAAATGGGCAAATTAAGCCATCTTTATGAAGGTTCCATTTTGTACTCCACCAATTTCGAAATGGCATACAAAGATTTTCTTACTTAGAAAGGACTAAATTTTCAATATCTAATCTCAAGCCTTCTCCTGAATTCACTGGGTACCTATTATCGGCCTTGTCTCCTGGTCTCTGACTCTTTGGTACACTAGAATTCGTTTACGAAGAAGCATTGCTCGCGGAACCAACATTTATTCTGACTGTTGCAAAGTCAAGAAACGTCCGGCTATAATCATCTGACGGACCATACACACGGTTTTCGACGCGACCTGAATCTCACGCACAACAAGTTAAAAGATTGTAGGGAGAAGTGAAATCGGCAATCAAGCTGCATCGCGGCACCGCACGCCAACATTTGGAATCTTTTTTGGTCGAGTTTAGTTAGAGGCAGCAATTTGACGAAACTAAAATTTATATTGGACAGAATGTTGGCCGTTATGTACTTTTTTCCCCCTAAGGAATAACTGTTTAAAATTCTAATTGACCAATAAAATATTTCCCGTTGTGGCATCTATAGGATATGAGAGGTAGAGGTGCCAGCAGGGTTCGGGCATTTGGGTCTCTAAAGAATAAGTACCGAAATCTCGAACTAGCAGAAGTCTGAATACCTTCCGCGGCTAGTTTTTAACTATTATCTCTCTACTTTGAAACTCTCCCAACAAAGCATATCTAGAAATATTTACAAGTGCAGAATTTACTCCTGGTTGATTAATCAGATTTGTAACTTGGAGTGTGACAAGATTTTGAAAAGTGTATATATTTAGTCAGTATGAAATAATCGTAAGTAGGTTTCATTTCTTTCTTCGGCTTGTATACTTTTTACTGGAAACGTATTTTCTTCAGTTTTGAAAGTACCTTTTGATAGCAACTCATGTTCGTCAATACGGGCTTGGCCACTCAAAAGTGTTGAAAAGTTCATCACACCAATGTTGAAATCTAATTTATTTTTGTGAATGTCCGTCGATTATAAATACAGTTTATCTCTCTCTCGCTCTTCCCTCTGTCACTCCCTCGCCCCTCTCTCTCCCTCACCCCCTCGCTCTCTTGGAATGAATGTAGACGGAAGTATATAGTTATCCTCTCTGGCAGGTCTCTTTCTACTGTTGTTTGCTGGATTCCTCTTTTCGTTCGAGATTATGGCGAAAACATTTCAAGAAAGAGCAAGAGTGCGACGGATCGCTAAGCATTTCCGCGGGAAGTTCAACTGGTTGTTAGACTTCCTTGCACACAAGGGCTTAAAGAATTCCGTTTGGAGCCAACCGCGATGGTTAGGGGGGGCTGAGGATTCAAAGTTGCCTCTGAAAACCGCCTCCCTTCCCCATCGTCCTCACCCTTATCCATCACATCCACCTCACTCAGTCTTCCTCTGCTTCACTCGCCCTCCGCTCGGCTGCGCTGTTGAACGAATTCCGTTTGTGAGGGCACCGCGAATAACGAGAAAGTAGCTTCGTCTCTTTGTCCCATCGCGTATGGGTGGCTCGGGCTCGGACCCTCGATGATCAATGGAATCATTAGTAAGGCCGACGGTGTTCCAACCGCTAACACGTTTTCGTGACCCAAGACCCCCTTTCCAGAATCATACCTATCTTCCGTGTATTGCTGTTTCGTCATCACATTCTTTTTCCACGATAAAACAAAACTTCGAATTCCAGAGATATTTCGACGGATAAAAGTTATTTTTCTACTTTTTTACTAACACCCTGTTAACATTCAAAAGGTATATATCCCTATTAATTCGCATGCCTAACCGCAAAACAATGAGCCGTTTCCGTTCTAAATAAGTGCTATGCTAATAGTGGCGATGAATGTACATAATAATCAAAAATAAGGATACAATTTGGCAGTACATTACCAGCACTTTCCCATGCTTTACGAATTTACGATACCACTTGGGCTGCAGCCACTGCCTATTTAATTACAATTATGTTCATGAGCGATCTTACAAAAGTGCCAAGCCACACAATGGATGATATTATCATCCAATTTGAGCAAAGCCAACATTCGTCGTTTCGGAGTAGAGTTCATCCGTTCTTTCATTTTGAAGAAAATTAAGCTATTGCTCTCGCCTCAAAATTTGTAGAATGTGAGTTTTTGAAAATATGTTATGCAGAAATCCGTTTCAGGCTATTCTGAATCATATTCTGAAGTTTAACGCATTTTTTCATGTCTGTATGTATGTATGTATATATTTATGTATGTATGTGTCATTCCAGACGATAACTGTCCGTAGAATTGTGCTAGAAACAAATTTTAAAATGTTAAGGAACAAGTTCAAGTTCGTCATGATCGCATTACATCTTCGGGTTGAAATTTTCAAAAATGTAATCAAAAATTTCAAAATAGCCAGTTTTTTGCGATTTGTTGTGCGAAATAATTTTTTCAGCATACTAACATGTGGTATATTTGGAATCAGCAATAAATTTCCTATAATAATATGTATCAAGCTTTCAAAAATTTCAAAGTTGAAAAATCAGTACTTTTTTTTTTTAACAATCACCTACTACCTACGTTTAAACAGCATGGTTCTAGGATTGGTTATACAGGGATACTTCCATAAGAGTAGTTCAATCTGAATTTGGACAATGTTTCATGCAAATACGAGTATTACCGATTTTTACAACTAGCGAACGGCATTATTTCGATTTTTGACCGATTTTTCAACTTGGAAATTTTTGAAAACTTGATACATAATCGTATAGGAAATTTTACGCTGATTCCGAATATACCACATGTCAGTATGCTGAAAAAATTATTTCGCACAAAAAATCGCAAAAAACAGGCTATTTAGAAATTTTTGACTACATTTTTGAAAATTTCAGCCCGGAATGTAATCCGATCATGCTGGCCAACGAACTTGAACTTTCGTTTTGTGTCCTCAACATTTTAAAATTTGTTTCTAGCACAATTCTACGGACAGTTATTGTCTGGAATGACACATACATACATAAATATATACATACATACATACATTCATTAAAAAAATGCATTAAACTTCAGAATATGATTCAGAATAGCCTGAAACGGATTTCTGCATAAAATTTTTTCAAAAATTCACATTCTACAAATTTTGAGGCGAGAGCAATAGCTTAATTTTCTTCAAAAAGTCGCTAACAATGAAAGAACGGATGAACTCTACTCGGAAACGACGAATGTTGGCTTTGCTCAAATTGGATGATACTATCATCCATTTTGTGGCTTGGCACTTTTGTACGCGGAGCGTATTTCTGACGAAATATAAATATAATTCACAAGGAGTTAGTTCAATGTCTCAACATAACTCTACTTGTTTTAAACGTTACACCTACAATTTCTCAATTCTTCCTTCTTCTGATATGTTTCACTTTCAACAGCCCTTTAAGGGGGTGTAAATAACGGCCTAGAAACAGTCCCGTGAAATGTAATCCGATCTGTCACCCGTGTTGTTCTCGTGCCTCCCGTCACCCATAATGGAAAGTACATTAGTTTACTGACGGTTGTTGCACGTTAGCTCGTAAGGAACCTGAAACCACTCTCCGCCTCCACCCTCCCCGTGTAATTGTCTCTTGATTCGCGATAAGTATTATTCGCTGTCTTATGCTGAATCTACCTTCCATTCCCACAGACCATTAGCCGGAAACTGCGAGATGTAATTTCCACATGCTGGTTCCTAATGTACAGAAACTACTGTTTATTCATAATGGGTTTCGGTCCTTCTTAACTGATTCACCTCGAGTTACAGAGCTGGTTGGCATTTCAGTTCACCGAGTTATCCCGGCAATTGACTACCGCTTGCTCAATGGTTAGAAAATTCACATCCCAATTACCGTTAGAAACTATTCTAGAAACGAATTTGCGATCACTTTCTTTCTATCGAATTGACCTCTACCAGTTTCCGAGCTGGCTACTCCCAATTTAAATGTAAGCGATTCTCAAGACCAAGTACATTCAGCTATCAACCTCTAAGTTTGTCTAAGAGATCCATTGCTACTATTTTCTTTATAGTTATTGAACTATAATATTACATAGGGATCCATTGTTAATATTTTCTTTAAAATAGTTATTGGACTATAATAGTACTTTCTTCATTGCTTACTTACTAAGCCGCTTTCTCTTCTACCTCCAGAGGGTGTAGAGGATTGACAAACATATTTCCATCTGCCCTGTCCAGGCACGTCTCCTTGATACGTTCCATTCGAACTCCTCTCTGCCGGGCTGCCTCCACTACGTTGTCCTTCCAAGTTGTTCGCTTTCTTCCTCGTGGACTGGATCCCTCAGGTCTTGCTCCTTGGATATCTGCAGGTGGGCATCCGCTCTACATGTCCCATTGGCATCCTTTATATTGTTCTCCATAGCTCTAGCTCGTATTCCCATTCTTATTGTAGTGTTTCTTACTCGTTCACACTTTGTTTTTCTTGCTACCTTTCTGAAGTATTTCATTTCAGAAGTCCGCAGCCCCTCATACTCTTTTTTAGTCAGGGACCAGATTTCGCACTGTGTGTAAGTATTGGGGTATACACAGACCTACATACAGCCAACTTCAAGTTTGTACTCACCTTGTCTCTAATAAGGAATTAATGATTCAGCGTTTGAAAAGTCTACTTCCTGCAGCAATCCTAGAATTAGCCTCGCTACTGATTTTGCCATAATTATACACTCGATTTTGCCATTATCAAGACACAAATATTTTCAGCTATCAACCTCTAATTTTGTCTAAGGGCTCCATGGCTACTATTTTCTTTATAGTTATTGAACTATAATAGTTCGTAGGGATCTATTGCTACTATTTTCTTTATAGTTATTGGATTATCATAGTACTTACTTCATTTCAAAAACTATAATACTGATGAATGATATCAACTGACAGAGAACTATCATGTAATAATGGAAACTGGAATACCAGGGAAAGTGCTGTAGGTTAGCCATTTACACACCAAAAATACTCATTTAATGAATAGATTGTTGGTTATTTTCATAGCAATCGAACGATAATATTATCATTTTATGTGTATCGTAAGTCACACCATCGATATGGGATGTGGCTCATATTACTTATCTGAAGACTGTTAAGGGGACGCCAGATGGTATAAATGCGTTTTTTTTTTCTCGGTCAATTATGGACAGATTTTGATGATTCTGGCGGCAATCTATTGGTTTTAAAATTTCCCATAGGATCACTCCTCTGAAATTTTCAAATTCCAAACATTTCAAATTTAGATATACCATTTAACAATTTTACTTTCAAATTTTGAGGTTTGTAGGGCATAGAGGGTTCAACAATAGAACGAACGCTGCATGAATAATTGAAATCGGTCAATTATTGGCTGAGAAAAGTTGAAAAAACCGTTTGGTCGTATTTTGAATTTGGAAAGAGCTTTGAGCCGTTTTTGGGATCGGACTGAGTTCGCACGACTACCGCTGGGTATCACTACATTGGCATTTGCCTTTACCGCTCTCGGTTGGAAAGGCGCCAGTCGGTATGCTTTCGGAGACCTTACGGCACCCCCTTGAGCTCGTGTCAATAAAAGTTCTAGCCAAATCGTAATTACAGGTTAATT
Organism: Adelphocoris suturalis; assembly: GCA_030762985.1. Taxonomy (NCBI): domain Eukaryota; kingdom Metazoa; phylum Arthropoda; class Insecta; order Hemiptera; family Miridae; genus Adelphocoris; species Adelphocoris suturalis. Next base: position 34,313,284 of record CM061041.1, read on the forward strand.
GAACTGAAACCCATAAAGAAAAGACAGTAGAGCCGGGAATTAGAAACCAGAATGTATGAACCGCTTCTCTGAGGTACCAGGAAATGGGAAAATGGAAGGTGTATTCAGCGTAAGACAGTAAATAATACTTATCGCGAATCAAGAGACAATTGCGCGAGGAGGGTGGAGGCGGAGAGTGGTTTCAGGTTCCTTATGAGCTTACGTGCAACAACCGTCAGTAAACTAATGTACTTTCCATTAAGGGTGACAGGGGTAACGTGAATAACACGGGAGACGTATCAGGTTGCATTTCACGGGACTGTTTCTAGGCCGGTATTTACATCCCCCTGAAGGGCTGTTTGGGAGAGAAACATTGCCGTAGAGGAGAGAGTAGTTTTGACCAACTGGTATTGTTATTGTAAATGGTCATCGCGCCCCTAAGTGAGTTGTAGTGCAGATATTCAATCAAGAGGTCGTCATATTATATCGAACATAATCAGCGTAAAGGGAGTTCATAACGTAGTAATATCAACTATCAGCTATGTTCTGATAGTTTTATTAATCCTACAGTAGACGCGGCTTAAAAAACGTATCAAATGGTTCGTAGCAATCAAAGAGATCCCTTTTGTGAAAAGTTGCATTTGTATAGGAATTTTAGATTTAGCTAATCACACCAAGTGTGCAGATCATAAAAATAGAAATTGCAAATAAAGTAGCTACAACTGAAACGAATTTAAATGTTAATATTCAGAAAAATAATGAGATCATTATGTAATAATTGGAAGACACACAATTTTTTAGTTATTAAAATCAGTTATCTCATTGATTACTAGGATTCAGCCGGTTATTTGAAACAAAACGTGTTATAATAATGAAGCATTAAAGCAGCAAGTTTAGGCAGTAAAAGCTTTTAAAGGAATCGATGTCTTACGCATTACCCTTTCCAGATGCCATACAAACTTGTAGATTAGCCATGATTGCTGAGTGGCAAACTATTCATGAACGCGAATCATTATTCAAACGAGTATAGGTACCACTTTCAGGAGACGAATAAAATTTCCACTAGGCCTAAACCGCTAAATTTGAATTTTCCCAGGAAAAAATTGGTACAGTTCGTATGAGCAAGGACAGGACTTGGCCGAATCAACCGAAGCCTCGCCCTACTCGAGCTCGCTGATTCTGAGAACTGCGATTTTTGCAAAGACTTCATAGATGTCGAACACACTCTTCATTTGTCTTTTTTATTAGGATGAGCTGCGTGAATCCGGTCTTTTGAACAGCCATCAGGATCCACCCGAAATTTCAAGTGTTGTGGAAAGTGAGACCTACAAACAGTTGTTGAAATTTATGAAAGACGCTGGAGAAATTCTTTAATGACTCTGAAACAGGGGTCGAAATGGAGTTACATTTATTTTTTGGAAACGCTCAATATCTGATTTTGAGTTTTATTTTCCGCTGGAATCGCTCAATATTTGATTTTGAGTTTTATTTTTCCGCTTTCTGGTATGAATTTTATTTTCTGAGCGATATTTTTTCGCTCCGAAAATAATATTCACAACGCCTTCTGTGCTTCAAAATTGACTAAAATAATCTGAAATTTACCACACAGGCTTAGTTTGGGGTCTAGTTAATATCCCATCATCCCACAGCCCCATTAAGGGGGGGTTATGGGGCTGAAGAGAGAGAGAGAGAGGGGGGGGGGGATCGTACTGAAACTTGATATGTAGTTTTGAGCGTGACAAGGGTTTACTACAGACAAACATCAGACTGACAGACATCAGACAGACAGAGAGACAGACACGGAGCCAAAATTGATCAGCATGCTCTGAAGCGGAAAAAGCAAGTGGAAATTTCGATTTCGAAGGACAAAAATGTTTTGGAACTTAATCACGAACACAACGCTTCCCTACCTTCGGTAGTGAGGAAGCAAAATTGTATAACGAGAACTGGTTACGAAATCGTGGTACAAGGAATATTTACTACCCATAAAACGCCTTAAATGAAGGCGCGAGTGTCTGAAGGTAATGACGGGGCATAATAACGGCCCCAACTATTAAGTGAATTGACACAGCAAACCGTAAGGTTATAAAAGTTTTGCCACGTGTTTCCTTCCATTCTGACCATTTTTTCACGGTTGCGACAAAATCAAAACAATCCCTCCAGTCACGAATGGTGTTTACAGAAGTCAATCTCCTTTGAAATCTCATTTCTTTGCTGTAAATAAATAGCTTTGATCTATGAAATGAACACTTATAACAACCCGTTCAGGGCAATATGCGGTAGCTCGAATAGGAAAAATAAATTACATACTATATGGAACATGAAACAGCGTTCTTGTGATGGAAAGCTCCACAGTCAACGGAAGGGAAATTAGAACCCTACCAAATGAGCACTAAATATGCATTGCTCTTCATGTTGGAAAGTAATTTCAAGCGGCGACGAAAATCAAATATTTCCCACGTACCTCGAGCTCTCGGCGAAGAAATTGACTATACTTCTGTATGCATCTGACCCGCTCTAGTTTGATTTTATTGATCGTTAGGTCGTAATAGGTTGCGCTCGCTGGTTTTCAACCGCTTTCAACCAACGTTAAAAAGGTGAAACGATTTTTATTTTAGAATAAAAAAAGGGAAAGAGAAAGAGAGCGGAAAAGAGAAAAATAGTGAGTGAGAGAGATAGAGAGAGGGAGAGAGAGAGGAGAGAGTGAGAGGGGGAAGCTTATATAGCGCAAAAGCAGGACTGGAAGGGTGACCTCGCCTCGGTTGAATTTAAAATTAAATAGGCAGGGGGCTCCCTAATGAGGTATTTAAGGTGTAATGGTCATTTCATCGCAAGGCTGGGTGGCTTGAAAAAGGGGAAAAAATGACGAGGCAAAATGACTGCATTTTAATGCTTTAACGAAGGCGAACAAAAAGCTAACTACGAGAAATAATGATTGATGGAACATTTTTGGAAGATATTAGATATGTAGCAACAGTTTTGAAAGTAAATATATATGCTTCGTGACGCAACGATAATGTATAATTTCTTATTACGAACTGAAGTTATTCAGTTATGCTCGGTGAACACTCAGCTCCTGGCAGTAGATGGCGTTAATCGAACTTTTTATATTTTATTTATTTTTTATTATTTATTATATATTTTTTTTAAATCTACATGTCTTGAAACGTAAACCAACAATTTTGGAAGGGATACTTTTAATTTAGTTCCATAGTCAATTAGAAAAGTTCATTATTGAACAAATTCAACCAACATCAATTCAGAGGAGATAATAGAGTTTTCATGGGAACTTATATTTCCTCTTGCCGGGTTACACTCACGTAGGTATATTCCTCGTTATTGAGGCACTATTCCACTCTTATATAGATTTTGCAACGCCTCAAAACTAAGAATTAAAGATCGATCTCTTGAGATATATCCTGGTCACATAAATTTGTTCCCTGACTGATGAGGCACAGTTAAAATTCAAATGATTGAGTGGGGTGGGAGACTATGTAGGTAATAGAATACTTCAGAATAAGGAATACTTTTGGAGAAAAATTTTAGGTTATTAATACAATCGTAGGTTGTAGATGTTAGTTATACTGGTTATTGAATATACGTTTCGAGATAATTGCTAACGAAAAAATGTTTGAATATTCTGAAGGTTTTCACGTACAAAAAATCTTTAACGAAAATCTACTCCGTCCGTTTTGACTTCACTGAAATCGTTTACCATTTGTTGGAAAGATTTTGTTTAAGATTTGTTGGAAGAAGTATGCCTAAATGTTAAGCTGCCTAAACCGTTATGATAAAGGAGGCATTGGATTTACTCTTCATGTTAATAACGGAATGTAAACGAAACGGGTCACCATCGTAATTCTTCAAAATATTAATAATAATAATCCCCCTTAGGGGGTGACCCTTCAGGTCCTACAGGGTTGGGGTCCCTACCGCCACGAGCAAGCGTTGGTTCACCCTAGGTGATAGGCCTAGACGTTGATCCAACGTGCCCTCCATGTTTGTTCATCTGGTGTTCTGGCATCGGGAAACAAGCGTGTTGGGTCTAGTACTCTTCTTGTACGTCTTATAAAAAGTGCCGAACGATTTTCCTGCTATGAAAACTAAGGGAGTCACATTTCGCTAGTAACGCATTGGTTGTACGTAAAAATCAATAGAAAGTACAGCGATTAGTACGGCCGCGTCATATCTTGGACATAATTGATACGGACTTGGTGGAGAATTTAAATGTTTCACGTATATGTGATATAAAAGAGTGACATACCGCAAGTGTTACATAGGATATTGAAGTGATTAAATTTAAAGGATCGACCAAAGACGATAAGGTTGTATTCGATAATCATCAGAAACGCTTGCATACGAGTCTGCAACACATTGGGACATTTTATGTCTTTAGTTGTAGACTCGTATGTGTTGCAGACTCGTACGCAAGCTTTAAGAGCCACTAAGCTGACCCGGACCCTGGGCATCGTCAAGTAAATGTCCTAAAGAGGCTACATATGAAACTACAGCTTCCTGGGGTGTAAAGCATAGAAATTACCTATTCAAATGATTCAACCACCGCTTCACAAATCAAACCGTTCTCGCAATATTCGGATCACCTGCTATGAATCAAATCATCGAAACACCAGCTCAATGAAATCATCGGAAATTAACGAGCGGTTGCAATCATGTTCACAGTATTAATTTTTGAGAATGATCACCTGTGTGTAAACAATTATTCATATAACCATGCTCATAACAGCTTGTTGGCCACGCACTTAACATAATATGATTGGATAAATCGAGAGCTTTCGAACGAATGGTCAACGAATTTTGTGGGATGAAAAACGACGAAGTACCATTTCCCTAGCAACGACTCGGTTGTAAGCGGAATTCATCAGAAATTTTTCATAACGCTTTCTTCGTCACACTTTTCGAGTTATGTGCCATAGTAAAGACATAAAATGTCAGTTTAGTCCATCTATGTTCCCTAAACAAGTCTCTTAAATAAATCTCTTCTACTAGCAAAATTTCCGTCAACCTATTGAAGTATTTACAACAATAACCCTCATCATATAACTTTAAACCAGCCGTACTACGAGTAAATTCTTCCCTAGACATCGCTGTAATGAAAGTGTTATTCTGCCCTCTGGTAACATCAAACAACATTACTTTTTACGATATTTTACAATCCCGATGTGGTACTGTCACATGTCTTGCAATATCATATTTTTGCCTTTCCACTATAGGTATTGTTATCCGAAAATATATATCCTGTCCCTCAAAAAAATTAATGTACTTGTATAATCTGCTTTATAATTTCCCAGCCGTGTAAGTCCAAAAATGGTATTTGGTATTCCGCACCTAATTCTGATTCTATAATTTTTGTATTTTCCCTTAAATTATCCAACTGAATTGCCGGTTCACAAAGTAGGTACACCGTCTCTTGCAAATGTTAAAATAATCATTATTTAATCTATTAATACCTTTTGACTATTAAATTCTATTTTTAAAGTTTGAAGAAATTCTCTAACTGTATCATGAATATTAATTTAATCTATTTCCTGTTGTAATTTATTCTGGAGGTCGTGCATAGCCCTATGCTTCGTCTAACTCGTCACGTTTTGTAAATTGATCATTTCATGCAACGTTGAGTCTAACCAAACTTCATGCTTTTGGTGAAATGTTTTGACATTCCATGTCTTTGCTATGGCACACAACCAAATTTTCGTTATGTCACGTTACGTTACGTAACGAAATATGCTCAATGATTATTATGATTCGTAGAAGTGAGGTAGGTAGGTACCTATATGATTATAGCTGAAATTTGGCTATATGATTATTATGATTTGGCTGGTAGACTCCTTAGGACGTGAACAATAAGGTGCAGAGGGTTTTGATCAACTGAGTGGCTCCTGAAGCTAACTTCTTTCCTATCAACCCTAGGAAGCTGAAATTTGGCTGGTAGCCTCCTTAGGACATGAACAATAAGGTGTACAGGATCTTGATCAGCAGAGTGGCTCCTGAAGCTAACTTCTTCCCTATCAACCGTAGGAAGCTGAAATTTGGCTGGTAGCCTCCTTAGGACGTGAACAATAAGTTGTACAGGGTCTTGATCAGCAGAGTGGCTCCTGAAGCTAACTTTTTCCCTATCAACCGTAGGAAGCTGAAATTTGGCTGGTAGCCTCCTTAGGACGTGAACAATAAGTTGAGCAGGGTTTAGATCAGCAGAGTGGCTCCTGAAGCTAACTTCTTTCCTTTCAACCGTAGGAAGCTGAAATTTGGCTGGTAGCCTCCTTAGGACGTGAACAATAAGTTGAGCAGGGTCTTGATCAGCTGAGTGGCTACTGAAGCTAACCTCTTTCCTATCAACCGTAGGAAGCTGAAATTTGTCTCGTTAGGACATGAACAACAACGCTACTGGAGTAGGTGATGTAGTCTGGCTCGAATACACAGAAGAAAATGTCCCAATGTGTTGCAGACTCGTATGCAAGCATTTATGATTCTTAGAAGTGAGGTAGTTAGGTACCTATATGATTATAGCTCCTAAACTTTTCCATTTAGGTTTGTAAACAAATCCATGTCAACCTTACAAGGATACCTAGTAGTTGTATTGATACTATATTCAAACGAAGTAAACTCGGCGCTCCGCGCCTCGCCAGGGGGCAAGCCCCCTGGACCCCCGGTTACCTCTATTTACATACTTCGGACGAAATTATTGAAACACAGAATGTGTTTGCGTTGTCGCGCAACCAATTTACAACCAAACAAGCGTCATTGTTTACTATTCATTTATAACATCAATTTATATAGTTATAGTATGAAACTACAAAAAAAAAAAAAAAAACGAAATAAATTCGTGATAAATCAAGAGCGATTTATCAAGTAAATGTCCTAAAGAGGCTACATACGAAATTACAGCTTCCTAGAGTGTAAAGCATAGAAATTAGCTTTAAGAGCCACACATCTGATCCGGACCCTGAGCACCGTCAAGTAAATGTCCTAAAGAGGCTACATACGAAATTACAGCTTCCTAGAGTGTAAAGCATAGAAATTAGCTTTAAGAGCCACACATCTGATCCGGACCCTGAGCATCGTCAAGTAAATGTCCTAAAGAGGCTACAAACGAAATTACAGCTTCCTAGAGTGTAAAGTATAGAAATTACCTATTCAAATTATTTAACCTCCGCTTCACAAATCAAACCGTTTTCGTAATACTCAGATCACCTGCTATGAATCAAATCATCGAAACACAAGCTCAATGAAATCATCAGAAATTAACAAGCGGTTGCAATCATGTTCACAATATCAATTATTGAGAATGATCACCTGTGTGTAAACAATTATTTATATAACCATGCTCATAACTCAGTTTGTTGGACACGCACTTCGCAGTAGTTAACATAATATTGTTGGATAAATCGAGAGCTTTCGAACGAATGGTCAACGAATTTTGTGGGATGAAAAACGACGAAGTACCATATCCCTAGCAACGACTCGGTTGTACGTGAAAATCATCCGTCACACATTTCGTTACCATCCCGCGTTCCATTTTCGGCTAGTTAGTCCATGGCTAAAACACATTCTGTGTTAAAAGTTAGGTTTATAACTAAGAGTTGCAGTTATAATTTGTAGTCATACATTATGAATTCAACTAAACGTAAATCGCGTTTTGACGACGAAGAAAGCAACGAAAAACGGTTAAAGCGGGGTTCAACAGTGAAATCAACCGCCGAACGGCAACGCGAATATCGTGCTCGTAAAGCTGCAAATCCTTCTCCGATTCCAAGCGCAAAACAACCTTCAAATTGTAAAACCAACGCTGAACGCCAACGCGAATATCGTGCTCGTAAAGCTGCAAATCCTTCTCCGATTCCAAGCGCAAAACAACATTCAAATTTTAAAACCAACGCTGAACGCCAACGCGAATATCGTGCTCGTAAAGCTGTCCAAGCCAACGTTGAACCGATTCCGTCTACAAGCGCCCAACAACCTTCAAATTGTAAAACGGACGCTGAACGTCAACATTGAGATGTGTGAGATGTCCGTCTCGAATGTTTCTGTGTTTGGAGTCGGTTCAGAAGTTTCGGCGGAACCAGGAGGGTGTGAGACATCGAAATCTCGTTTTAAAGTTTTTTTTTTTTTTGGTTATCTTTTTCGTAGCCATTGTGGAACACCGAAATCTTGAAGTATATGGAAGTATTCACTCATGCATCCAAATTTGAAAACAGTTGAGTGTTACCTAGGTAATCAATGCTACCCAAGCATCAAAATATGAAAATAGTTTATTGTTGTCTACGCAATCAATGGTTAGTGGGGTTAATGTACTGTCATGTAGAACATATAACATATAACATACCGTTCTTTTACTACCCACGACGATATATGTATGGATGTAAATAATAAATAAAAATATGAGTTTAATTTTTGTTTTCTTTATATTGAAAAAAATGTAATTCACAGAGGAAGACAAGATTGCTAGAAGATGGAAGGGAAGAAGGAGGGAGGGGAAAGACATGAAATGTCCTAATGCGTTGCAGACTTGTATGCAAGCGTTTGTATAATTTTTTCAAAATGTTCTTCATGTAAATCCATTTTTTTTAGAGAAAGGATACTGTCGATGGAATAAAATTAAACTAAATTAATAACCACAGTTTAGAAGGTTGCAAATAACTTGATTGTTATCTATTATACATATTTTGTTTGTACGTAGCTCGACGTCTTTTGTATGAAGTTCTATCATTAGAACTTATTTTTGGTAGCCCTGAAAAGGGCTGATGAAAGGTGGTGATTAATTCACCACACTGGGCACTTAATTAGTTTGGAAATCTGGTTCTAAAATTGTAAGTTTACGAAATACGTCTCAAAAAGCTTCATTTTCGATCAATTCTTAAGGGAAAAATTGAAGAGTTGAAATATTTAAAACTCAAAAACTTTTTTTAATTCTATTCATTTGTAATGTTAAATTCCGTATTTGTTGTTCGTTCTTCTTCTGTGTGGTATATGACATTACTCCGTTCAATTTTTGCTGAATGTTACCTATATAATTCAAAGTTGCCCATATGGCGCCTGTACTTCGTGTTTTACGGGTGATACCTGGATTATCAAATACGTCCCGCAAATGTGCTGCTCTAATTTGAAATCGGTATAACAACGTCGTATAAGACACTCCTTGCTTCCATTCTTCCATGTATACATAAATTCTTTGCTGTTATTTGATGAGTTGAATTTGTTTTTGTAACCAGACCTTCACAAGCAGTTCCTGGATTCTTCCCTATTTGTATTAACAATTTATTCGTTTGTAACACCGGTCCGACTGGAATTCTACTTTTTAATTCAAATTGATTTAGCTGCCTATACGTATATCCTATCGTGTTTGATATGAACTCTGCTTGGTTTTTCAATTCTCGGTATTGATAAATTGTTTCTGCCTGTTTGATCCATATTAGACCGACTATCTGTGGAAGTACTGCTACCATTTTCATTTCCACAGTTTCCTGGAACAGAGAAATATCTTTTCTCTGATATTCGGACCCTATACAACTATTTACTGTAGTTAACCACATTAATTAAACGTATATACTTGTAATATACTTACAAATATAGGAAACAAATGAAAAGATAACTAACAAAAAGAGAGAATATTTCGTCGTATCGGCGTCGTCAGCTCTAGTGAAGAGGTAGTTTACTTCTTGTCTATATATATATCTGAAAAAGTGTAAAACTCTAGGAATTCTTTAAGAAAGCCTCAAAACGGATTTCAATCAAGAAAACTTTAGATAATTTTGGTTTTACAATTTTTAGAGCTATTGCAATAGCTTCATTTCGTTTTCTTGCGGTTTTAAAACTAAAAAGCTACGCGCTGTTGATGCAAACAAATTTTCGAGCTATATATCTTGATCTCCAAACACAAATTTAAAGCTGAATTTAGGTAATTTCTAGATTTGTTGAACAATAATTTTGTATTCATTTTTTGTACGTTCAATAAAAACTCAGAATGTACTTAGTGATACGACTATGGATTTGGCAGGATGTTTATTTTGTACACTCATGTGTATGTGCCATTTCTTCTCAATAGAGATCAAGTAGCCTTGATCTTTAAGTAGTTTTCTATTGGTATTACTCGGTCCATTGTCAACTTTTGCTATGTCATCGAACACCTTACGAGGAGCCTCTTGATGAACTCTCAAATTCAATTTCACCTAGTGCTCTCTATCTCTTTCGATGTTCTCTCGTAAGTTCCTTTTTCACGAAACTCGATGCCTCTTACATCAAGAGACTTTCCATCTACTTCAAATAAAATGTACAAACACTCGACGCTTAATTCAGAAGAAAAACATGATTTTTGAAAGTGAGGTTTCCTCTCTCCAAGAGAAGAAATTTCCCTAAAAGTTATTACCGGTTAGTAAAAAAAAAGGGGAAACATTGGAGCGACAAATTGAAGGTGACGTTATCAACGAAAAAAAAAAAACGAAAATAAATAAAACTCCGTTTTCAAAGACGTTAAGTGCTAGAAGTTGAGAGTAAACGTATATATTTTCTCTGTTAACAAAGGCTATGTAAGAGAACGAAAACTCGAAGTTGAAATAAGAAGAGAAAACAGAAATGAAAATTGTTTTATACTTAGGGGATAATGTGAAGAGATTGGTTAGTTTAATGGCTGTGCTATAATGTTGCCTTGGGGTTCCCCTACGTTTGAGCTCGGAAAGGCATAAACTCCACCGCTAAAGGGCGACCACTGGCTTGTGAAATTGTGATTTACGATTTGTGGGTCAAGGGACTAAAAAAGGATTTCTCAGCTTTTCTTATATAAAAAGACCTTTCACCATCCGCCGGGACCTTTATTTTTTTTTTAAAAAAGGAAGGAAAAACCGCTACGATTTTCTGTTATCTTGGTTGTTATTTCATGGTTTTTATTATGGAAGAAAAATAATATGGTTTATCGTATTTCCTCGAGACATTTAAGAATAATAATCGCAGAACGTAAATGGTGAAAGTAGTTTTGGTTGGCCAGCCATTCTGTGGCGTTTCACATAGTAACGTGAAACATAGTGCCGAGTTCACCTTATTTTTAACATATACTCGTACATAGGTACCTACGACGTCCAGATCCTAGTTTTAAGTTTTAGTTCTACCATACGAAAACGGCAAAGTCCTGCAGTTGGTCGCCAATCATCATTCTTTCGAACCAGCCGTACTTATGTGTCTGTCACTTATATAGAAAGGCTTTAACGATTTCGATGAAATTTCTTACTACCTGTTACTTCACTTTTCATTTCTGATCAAAGAATTAGAACCAGTGCTCTTGAAATCCCGTAACTGGATTTTTTAAGCTTGAAAATATACTTTAGTAGTTTTAGTAAAACCTGCATAAAAAGAAAATGAAATAATAGTGTAATTAGGTAGTTGGCGCTGCCGTTTCTCACCAGGCAACGTGTGGACGAGGTCATTCCCCTAGGACGTCGTTCAACTTTCATTTCGCCGGAGTTCCGCTCCCTTCAACTATCTTATAACCTACACATTGGACCTTTTTGGAAAGCTATCGAAGATATCTTTCAGCTAATGAATTAGACTATACTGAGAAAGTCATGAAAAGCCATACATCCGTTGTGGTTAGCGTACCAGACAGCCGTTTAACTGCGTCAAATTCAATTGCTGAATTTGGCGGTCATGATAAAGCTGACGTTCACTCCAGTCTAGCTTGCTCCGCAGTTTTACCAATGGATTTATTGATCAATATCCCAATAAGAGATTTGGAAAACGTCATCCAGACTAAACTCACTAGTGAATGGCAAGCTGACTACGAAGTTATTTCTTTGGAGAAAAGACGTTTTAATTTCGAGGTCCAGCCGATCGTAGACCTCAAACCGTGGTTCAAATCGTGGAAATAGGCAAAAACTATCATCACTGATTGCAGTGCGCACTGGGCATGGGCTGTTCAACAGACCTTTGTTTTTATACAAATACGCCACGACACGGCTATGTCATGAATGTGAAATTTCGATTTTAGATTCAGGTATGATTGATCTTGCCTTAGTTGTTGCAAGGAACTGTGGTGCATGGCAAAAGTCCATGAAATCAGCAGGTGAAGATAAAAGTCTATGGATTTTCACCAAGTGAAGATGGTCCCATTAGGATGCTTGTTCCAGATCCTTTAAACCCCTTCCGAAGAAAGTTTGCCTTCCATTGATAAGCTTCCGCGAGAAGTTAGGAAGCAGCGGGATCCGCTCCGCTCTCCCTTGCCTTCATTTTAAAATGCGCCACTTAATAGACGCGTCGAGGCTAATTACAAGGTAATCCGGCGATAGGAAGAGGAAAACCCGGTACCCTGGAAGGAGTTGTGTCTAACCCCCCTGGAGCCTCGCCTTGCCAAGTTTATCAGTTTGCGGGAAGTTAGTCCGGAGGCGCAGGAAGGCTGCGGTCCGAAGAGAGATCGTGGTGAACTCAATTAGTGTTCCTACAGAGGATGAGACGGTTACTTAATTAATACTAAAGGGAACTATGCAGATTGCTATGGCAAACACGTAGGTGGGCCCAATGCCTACCCGCCTTATTTGGAAAACAGTGTATCCGTTTTTGTTCCCAACACGGGACCCACTTCCTTTCCTACCACATGGACAGGTAATGTATGCAGTGCTTCTTAATGTTTCAACCCACAGGAGAATACCTGTTTTGAATCCAACATCTTTGCCTCAAACAAGTAGCTTTACCGTATGGCAAGCTGGAGATGGTGAATCTCCGTGTGTTTCTTTGCAATTGAAGTCACGAAGTACTTCCCTGATAGTTCAAGTCAATTTTGTCATGCTTCCTTTCGGAAGATTAGTCCCTATGAAATGATCATCCCTAAGGTTTTTCCCAACAAACTCACATTTATATAACAGAGAAAATAAATTAATAAAGTTTCACTTTGTAATTTCAAACTCTGTACTACTTTGTGAGGTTATTTTTAGAGTACCTTCAGGTGGTTATGTGGTTTTTGCTTAGATCAGTGGTCTGGATGGTCGCTACACTTGCACCTCAAAAACATATAGTATCATGCAGTCAATTTTTACTAATGGATTGACCACTTTATGCTACGTATTTTTGAGATGCGAGCGTGGCGTGTATCCAGGCCAATGATCTAAGCAAAAACCGCTTAACCAAGACAAGGCGCAATAAAAATAGTGGCCTCTATATAATACATAATAGAGGACACATAAGGGCATATGATGTTTTATTTCTGTACCCTTTTTGAAAAGTATGTTAGCTTCCTACTTACCACAATTTGATTATTGTTACATCTAATATAGTTAACGATTTACATTAGTTTAAGATTGTAAATATTATGTAAATTTTATGCGTCATTTTCCTAAAAAATTGTATATTTAATTGGAATAAGAATTCACTAGAATGGATAAAATCTCAATAAGACGAATGTAGGTATTTAATCCCAGAGCACATCACACAAGTTTGAAATAAATCGTAATAGAGAAAATCACGATTACTGGTAGGCAGAAATGCAAACTATTTACCTCAAATGAGGATTGAACGCCTTTGGAAAACTCCTGCTACCTATTTTTAGCGCATAACCGAAAAAGCGCAAAAAACAGTTGATGGTCTCAAAGTTGTAGATATATCTGATTTCACAATTGTTTTAACCAATTGCACATTCTTGGAAAATGCTTATAAATCTTTGAGTGAAAAGCATTGAAAATTATAAAGAAATAAAACTGTGGAACATTCAATAATTACAAATAACAATAATTTATTAATTAAAACGCTGCAAATTATTACTCATAGGTTTATTACTTCTGTATTATATAGCCCTCCTTCGCAGATCATTGGTATATAATTATTATTAATCCCCACATATATCCAGTAAATTATCAAAACTTGGCGCAACGTGCCTCCCAAATGGTTTCACACCTTTACAGCTCAGGACCCCACAATTTTACGGTTTATAGTAGGTGAATGTTGAAAACTTTTCTAAAAATGTCGAAACAACAAAACAAAAAACTTGTTAAAACTGCAGGTCGAAAAGGAAAGAAATTAGACTCAGAGGCCCCATCAGCTATTCAGTGACCCTCCGAACCTTGTGACTGTGTTTGAGGTGTCCCGAACGAACTCCAATAAATTTCAGCAACGTGAGTCGATTTGGAAAGAAATTAGCCTAGGAGATTCCAAAGCTGATCAGAATAACACGAGAACTGAGAATATTACAGCGATATATAATAACCAGGTGACTCAGAAAGAGTAACGCTGAGACCACTGAGAAGTTTCAACGACCTACCGTTCGCGCGCAAATTGAAAAGAACCAGAACTTATTGATCAAACTCTAATACACATATCGAAAAGCGTTAAACTAAAGGAATTTTTAAACGAATTTCCATAAGGACATTTTGGAATGATTGCAATAGCTTCATTTTCTTATAGAAAATTATATATAGAAAATTAAATATAGAAAATTAGCTAAAACGTTCAGACCTTGGTAATCTCGGAAGTAATTAACCTGCTGTTGTTGGAATAGAAATAATAATTTAATTAAGAGTAATTCCTAAGAATTTACTAATCAATACTTTAATTTGAATAAGTAAAGCTTTGTACTATACCTTCCTATGTTGATTTCTAGAGCTTCACTTTATTCCAATTATTAAGTCTTTCATTGTCACTCTATCGTCATGGTAACGCCAGCTCTATCATAATATGTCATAACACTATATTTCAAGGTTCTTCCTACGCTTCTCAAGCCCAATAGGATACAAAAGTTATAATAAACTCGATTTCGGGAAGTCGGAATTCTATTGGAATTGTATCAGCAGATACAATTGTCACAGTTTTCAAGGCGATTTTTAATACGTTTTACTGGTTACGATTCACTCCCTTGTTGTTGTCTTTTTTTCTTGTCGATGCTTTAGCCCTTAGGGAAAGCAAACGAATAGACGTATAGCGACCGGGGTGGTTTCGTTCGATTCTTTGGGCGGATACCTATAAATGAAACTCAAAAAATCATTATTGTTACATAGAAAGATTTTATGATCTCGATTTTTGAATATTTCAGCCCTAAGGCTCAACACTACCCTTTAGTGTTGATCGAACGTGATGCCCGTATTACTGGTACATCCCCGGCCGATAAATGATTTTTACGCCAAATTTCTTGAAGTTTGATCCACCACTTTTTGAGAAAAGCTTCGGACGGCGTACGGACGGATTTTTTTTTAAATTATATTTTTGGATTCTACGTATCTTGAAACGTATACCTACATATTTCAAGGATGGGTAACATTTTTTTTTCTTGGTTGATTACAAAGGTTTATTATTGAAAATAATAAACGAAAATTTCTAATTTAATTGAAGCGAAGATAACGTTGAAAGTAAATAAAAAAGTAGCACGTATAAAGGATAAATACGGGTATATAAGGGATTATAAATTGAGTCACAATGTCGCAATTCATTTTGTAAACGATACCCCTTAATCCTAAGCTGTTCCTCTTGCTGTTCCTCGCTCTTCCAATTCAGTTGAACAGAAGCTATTATGACACTTATAGGAGGCGTATTGAATTAGTTTCTGTTGATGTATTGTCCAACCTTTCGGAGACGTTGAAAGATAGTCAGACTCTGTAAGTGGTAGTTCATGGAAAGAGCCCATCATTTTATTCGTTTCTTGATGTTCCAGACAGGCTCGCTATCAAATTTTAAATTCCAAGGTGAATAGGAGAGAATTCAGCCAAGTCAGATGATCTGGTTGGAACCCGTCATTGCATTCGTCCAAAAATGTCCTGGAGTGACTCCCTGCCTAATTTCACATTCCTACTAAATCACTCGCGACGAAGTTGTGGAAACCCATTTCAAAACGGAAGTTAGTGAAAAAACGTTGTCTATTTCCACGAAAAATAAAGAGTTACAATGTTAAATCGATTTCGACGGTTAATCCATCATCAGTAACAAACAATAACTGAACACACATTAGAATGGGAAAATGAGGGAAAGGGAAAATAAGGGCAGAACATTCGCGAAACATCTTAAGGAATCCAATCATACCTACATTTTGCTTTGACAGATAGACAGTTTGTAAAATTCCTTCATTTTCGTCCAAAGGGAATGTCCAAATGTTGAATGTACTTGGAAAAATCGAAATGATCAAAAGTAACAGATCTGGTAAATGTTTAAATGAGAATATCCAGCAACATATTTAACCTCTGATAAGTCCATTTCTATAAAGCTTGGAATCATCCCTTCAAACTGTTGAAACCAGTAATTCTTCCTCTCCTTTCACTTCATCTGATTAGCTGTAATCCCCCTTCACTTTGCTTGCACTTAATTGGTTGTACCTCCAGCCCCCTTTCCTTTCTCTCGACCAATGGGATTCAATCTCACCTGTGACTATATAAGCTGTGTCCTTTTTAATGTTCAGTTATTGTTTGTTACTTTCGATGGCAAAATCGATTTAACAACGTAACTTTTTATTTTTTCGTGGAAATAGACAACGTTTTTTTCACTAACTTCCGTTTTCACATTCCTATGGTGAAAATCGTAAATGATTCACATCTCTTATAAGGGCAAAACGTTGAAATCAAGGAAATTCTACAACGATTTCATAATTTCTCCCTTGAGAGGGAAAAACATTAAATCATGTTTAATGTTTTTCCCTCGCAAGGGAGAAATTAGATATAGTTTTTTAAGGTCAAGAAAAAAGAAAAGATTCTAATTAACCAAAACAATTTATTATATTTATATACATTTTTATTTTACCATTAGATATTTCCGATGGGACTCATACCAAAGTACGCTTGCATACGAGTCTGCAACACATTGGGACATTTTATGTCTTTAGTTGCAGACTCGTATGCAAGCTTTAAGAGCCACTCAGCTGATCCGGACCCTGGGCATCGTCAAGTAAATGTCCTAAAGAGGCTACATACGAAATTACAGCTTCCTAGAGTGTAAAGCATAGAAATTAGCTCTAAGAGCCACTCATCTGATCCGGACCCTGGGCATCGTCAATTAAATGTCCTAAAGAGGCTACATACGAAATTACAGCTTCCTAGAGCGTAAAGCATGGAAATTAGCTCTAAGAGCCACTCATCTGATCCGGACCCTGGGCATCGTCAAGTAAATGTCCTAAAGAGGCTACATACGAAATTACAGCTTCCTAGAGTGTAAAGCATAGAAATTAGCTCTAAGAGTCACTCATCTGATCCGGACCCTGGGCATCGTCAAGTAAATGTCCTAAAGAGGCTACATACGAAATTACAGCTTCCTAGAGTGTAAAGCATAAAAAATAGCTCTAAGAGCCACTCATCTGATCCGGACCCTGGGCATCGTCAATTAAATGTCCTAAATTGGCTACATACGAAATTACAGCTTCCTAGAGCGTAAAGCATGGAAATTAGCTCTAAGAGCCACTCATCTGATCCGGACCCTGGGCATCGTCAAGTAAATGTCCTAAAGAGGCTACATACGGAATTACAGCTTCCTAGAGCGTAAAGCATGGAAATTAGCTCTAAGAGCCACTCATCTGATCCGGACCCTGGGCATCGTCAAGTAAATGTCCTAAAGAGGCTACATACGAAATTACAGCTTCCTAGAGTGTAAAGCATAGAAATTAGCTCTAAGAGCCACTCATCTGATCCGGACCCTGGGCATCGTCAAGTAAATGTCCTAAAGAGGCTACATACGAAATTACAGCTTCCTAGAGTGTAAAGCATAAAAAATAGCTTTAAGAGCCACTCATCTGATCCGGACCCTGGGCATCGTCAAGTAAATGTCCTAAAGAGGCAACATGCGAAATTACAGCTTCCTAGAGCGTAATGCATAGAAATTAGCTTTAAGAGCCACTCATCTGATCCGGACCCTGGGCATCGTCAAGTAAATGTCCTAAAGAGGCTACATACGAAATTACAGCTTCCTAGAGTGTAAAGCATAAAAAATAGCTTTAAGAGCCACTCATCTGATCCGGACCCTGGGCATCGTCAAGTAAATGTCCTGAAGAGGCTACATACAAAATTACAGCTTCCTAGAGTGTAAAGTATAGAAATTACCTATTAAAATGATTTAACCACCGCTTCACAAATCAAACCGTTCTCGCAATATTCGGATCACCTGCTATGAATCAAATCATCGAAACACCAACTCAATGAAATCATCAGAAATTAACAAGCGGTTGCAATCATGTTCACAATATCAATTATTGAGAATGATCACCTGAGTGTACACAATTATTCAAATAACCATGCTCATAACTCAGCTTGTTGGCCACGCACTTCGCAGTAGTTAACATAATATGGTTGGATAAATCGAGAGCTTTCGAACGAATGGTCAACGAATTTTGTGGGATGAAAAACGACGAAGTACCATTCCCCTAGCAACGACTCGGTTGTAAGCGGAAATCATCAGAAAAAAAAACGTTGCAGATTTGCGTGTCGTGTCGGAATTCACAGAACGACCCCCAGCCCTAAAACATTAAACATGTTAAAAAGAGAGAATTTCGCTCACTTAGCTGATCAGGAAAGAACCCATCATTATATTCGTCTCTTGATGTCCCTGAGGGTCACCCTATCAAATTTCAACTCACTTGGGTTAACAAGACAGAATATTCAGCTTTCCCTTTTTTCTAGAAATCTGTCTTTTTTTTTTTTTTTTTTTCTTCTTTTTTTTCTTTCAGCATTTGGTAGGTATTGGTAAAAACGTCAGGGTATTCAACCTCAATATGACCTTAGCTACGTTAAAACTCTTCCCGACCAAGATTGCTGCAGTTAAGGCGATTTAATATCCATTTTTTATGATCTATCTTTACGAATGAAAAATGCTTGGCTTAACCCACCGAAATCGTTTTGGTATCGTTCAATTATACATCAAAAGCCCTTTACGCCTAAAACCACTAAGATTATTATCTTGGATTGTTTATTTGAAAAAACTCTCTTCCCTTGCACAGGTCGCAAATGGGACTGGGGGGCTGATTTCGGCTCCGAACAAACCAAAGGTAAAATGACCACTGCACACTGTTTCATTGCGATATGGATATGTCTTCGGCTTTCCTGTTACTATATGTATAACCCATAGTGAACCGTACCTATGTGAAAGTAAAGACATAATGATTCAGAAACTCGTAAACGAGTTCCACTATCTGCTTTACAAGCAGATACCGTGTTACATGGATATGTCTTTTGATTGGGGATTTCATAACGGTTGCCCTCGAGAGTTGTAAACAAATCCTTTAACTTTGGACTGTATACCGGCTAGAAATAGAAAATGTTGAAAATCACTACAATGAGTTGTTGTTAATAGTCGACTGTTAACAAGGCGATGAAAATGTTTCCTATAGAGCGGAGTATGATGCTATTGCTTTACGTTAAGAATATTGAAACCGGCTTAAAATTGTTTATAGTCCAATCAACTTAGTTTAGGAATGTAGCCAGGTACGAAGGAGGGGGAAATTAGTAGCTTGAGATGTGAACATTTATCACACAAATCAAGCGCTTTCCAACGAGTGGCGAACGATTTCTGTGCGATGAAAACTGCGGAAGTTCCATTCCCCTAGCAAAAGCTGGGTTGTACGTGAACATCATTAGAAATTGTGACATCAACTTTTGCGTGACGAAAATTTTTGGTTGACCCCCAGAGCAAAGACATATCCATGTCAAAAGTAATTGTTGCTTCGACCTAACGGAATAGTCGAAGTAAATCAGCTATTTTTGAAGTGAAGCATTTAGAATGAGGCAAGAATCAAATGTTGCGAAATTCCTACATGCCTATCTTTCTTTCTGGTTTCAAAGGGCATGCTGTAAAAAACAGCATCAAAATCGGTTCATAATTTTGGTCGAGCATAAATGATACACAAATATACATAATTTGATATTTATAGATAAAGATGAGTTTGTTACCACAATTCCTAAATAATTATGTTAGCTGGTATGACCATCGGAATATTAGAAGCTTCATCACTAGGTATCATTTTGTCATATTGAAGGCTGTCTAGAAATACGTTGGTCGCAATTATATATATATCAAGAAAATACGTTGAAAATCTTTCAAAAAATGACTAACATTCAACGTACACGCTACTTGGACAATAGAGGTATTGAAGCGTCAATCGCAAGAATAAAAAAAACTATCGGTCACGCTATAAACGAATCAATGTCTACCTATCAAATCTCTTCAACAGCCGTGAGTTATAAATAACCCGAGTTACAGAATATTTCAAAAGTTACCACCATAATACGGATTGGGCCTTGGAATGGTCTGAAACGGATTGGTA
The DNA here is from genome assembly GCA_030762985.1 of Adelphocoris suturalis. NCBI lineage: Eukaryota > Metazoa > Arthropoda > Insecta > Hemiptera > Miridae > Adelphocoris > Adelphocoris suturalis. Next base: position 34,333,478 of record CM061041.1, read on the forward strand.
TTCTTTTTTTCTCATGCTAGGGTTGTCTGCACCCCCTGGGATCAATTCTAATAGGACGTCCCTCTTAAACATTACGCCTTGTCTACATGATTTAGCTTCAAACATACAAAAAGTAGTTCCACTTTTCAGTGCTCCATAGTAAACGCTATTGTTGGTTAATCAATGTAGATAAACGAAAAAATTCACATGCATTGCAAATAAAACAAGATATATATATATTTTTATTGCAATGATGGGTACATATTAGCGCAGTATAGTTGTTGGAGTAAGAGAATAAGTACTCAAGTATCTATCCATTTTACCCATTGAACACTAAGGCATTTGTGAAGATAATGTAAAACAAAGTTAGTTTACTTTAGGGAAACCGCTCTTCGTTTCTACGCTTCATTGTATAATATAATTCACCAAACGGTCCAAGTATAATCAGTATTCACCGTTCTGGAGCGGAATATTTCTCGAAGGTCCACAGCATGGCCACAACTCATTCAAGTTTTAATTTATTTCCAGTCCCGCCCTCTCATGGGTTCGATAAGAAATTACCCAAGACAAACACATCAATATTCATTGCCGTTTGTGCAGCCTTCCTTCTTGCCAAGGTACCTAAAATATATTGATATTGATGAAACCATAGGTTGAAGAAGAAATATATATTCAGCCCAACTGATTTCGTAAATGATGTATCTGAGCAGTCTTCTTAACCCTGGAACGCTACGGTATGTCATTCCTACGCAGAACCATTATCATATTTAACCCATAGCCACTGATGGCGTCACAGCAGCATGCCTAGGTGAACCAGGGTTGTGAATTACGCCATAAAATCTTCGCCTCACCTGCATCTGCGCCTGTTTGGGTACAGTGCTCATTTCTGTAAAAGTTACGCATTGCTATAGCATAACCACCTTCTGTCAACATTATAAACACAAGAGTATGCGTTAATACACAGCAAATTATTTCAAACTGGTTCATTATTGCGGTACTAGATTACCCTTCTACGAATATCACCGATATAATAATTATACGTAGTCTAATCTAGATCATCCAAATTAAGACTTCATAGACATTGACACCTACTTACAGAGAATTAATGAGATAAAATTAAACACCTACCTACGAATCACAAGTCCATTTGAAGAATACAAAAGTAATAATAAGCATAATTTCGTGAAATTAGTACTATTTTCAGTAATAAACTTTTGCAACCGAGAAAATATTGTAACCCCTAGAAATTTGTTCATTTACATTTAAAAGTACTATGAATTAAAAAAAAAGGAAATTACTAAACATAGAAAATTGCTTTGATAGATTTTACGTTCGCGCATTTGCAGCAGCTACTAAATTTGCTAAAAGTTGGATACAAGTAATTGGATTATACATAGGTAATTAGCAAAGTTTCGTTAAAAAAATGAAGCTATTGCAATGGCTCCAAAAATTTTAAAATCACAATTTTCGAAAATATTCTGTATTGAAATCCGTTTTGAGACTTTCTGAAACGAATCCTTGAGTTTAACATTTTTTCATGTATATATATATATATATATATATATATATATATATATATATATATATATATATATATATATAGCTTTGTGAATCCTACTCGTTTGCGACATTTACAGATGAATCCTACTCGTTTGCTACATATTATGTCGCAAATGAGACGTCGCAAACAAGTCTATTTTTAGTATATGAAACATACCTGTTTGCTACATATTCTACGAATCCTACTCGTATGCTACATTTTCGCTTGCACTGTGGTGTATATCAATGTACAGGGCTTGTTCGCTACCGAAGCTCGTTTGCGACCCAGGAGTGCCACCACTGCTTCTGTCTCTGCATTACTAAATATCTGTAGGTATATGACTCCTATAGTCACATCTTGAAAAGCGACGCTCCTACCTTCCAGCATCATTAGGTCTTGTGATGGGGGGGGATTACATCGGTTTAACAATCGCGATGGATTGATTTTTCATGGTCCCGAAGACGTGGGAGGTCAGGGAGGGGGGGTAAATATGAAGATTATTATATTTCAGCTATTTAAAATCGGAAAAAAAGTTGTCCACTAGTAAAATTCGAGATGAATTCATTTTTCAAGGTCCCGAGGACCTGGGAGGTCAGGGAGGGGGTAAATATGAAGATAATTATATTTCAGCTTTTTAAAATCGGGAAAAAAGGTTTCCACTAGTAAAAATCAAGATAAATTGATTGTTCATGGTCCCGAGGACGTGGGAGGTCAGGGAGGGGGTAATATGAAGATTATTTTATTTCAGCTTTTTAAAATCGGCAAAAAGTTTTCCACTAGTAAAAATCAAGATGAATTCATTTTTCATGGTCCCGAGGTCAGGGAGGGGGTAAATATGAAGGTTATTATATTTCAGCTTTTTAAAATCGGGAAAAACGTTTTCCACTAGTAAAAATTGCGATGAATTCATCATTCATGGTCCCAAGGACCTGGGAGGTCAGGGAGGGGGTAATTATTAAGATTATATTTCAGCTTTTTGGAATCGGAAAAAAAGTTTTCCACTAGTAAAAATCAAGATGAATTCATTATCCATGGTCCCAAGGACCTGGGAGGTCAGGGAGGGGGTAAATATAAAGATTATATTTCAGCTTTTTAAAATCGGAAAAAAGTTTTCCAGTAGTAAAAATCAAGATGAATTCATTTGTCACGGTCCCGAGGACCTGGGAGGTCAGGGAGGGGGTAAATTTAAATATTATTATATTTCAGCTTTGTAAAATCGGGAAAAAAAACTTTTCCATTAATATAAGTTGCGTAAAATTCATTTTTCATGGCCCTGAGGACCAGGATTCGGATATTTACAGTTCCTATTTTTACATCATTCATGGTCCCGAGGACCTGGGAGGTCAAGGAGAGGGTAAATATTAAGATAATTGTATTTCAGCTTTTTAAAATCGGGAAAAACGTTTTCCATCAGTAAAAATCGCGATGAATTCATCATTAATGTTCCCGAGGACCTGGGAGGTCAGGGAGGGGGTAAATATGAAGATTATTATATTTCAGCTATTTAAAATCGGGAAAAAAGGCTTCCACTAGTAAAAATCAAGATGAATTGATTTTTCATGGTCCCGAGGACCTGGGAGGTCAGGGAGGGGGGTATATATGAAGATCATTATATTTCAGCTTTTTAAATTCGGGAAAAAAGTTTTCCACTAGTAAAAATCAAGATGAACTCATTTTTCGTGGTCCCGACGACCCGGAAGGTCAGGGAGGGGTAAATATGAAGATTATTATATTTCAGCTTTTTAAAATCGGGAAAAACGTTTTTCACTAGGAAAAATCGCGATGAATTCAACATTCATGGTCCCAAGGACTTGGGAGGTCAGGGAGGGGGTAGTTATGAAGATTATATTTCAGCTTTTCAAAATCGGAAAAAAAGTTTTCCGCTAGTAAAAATCAAGATGAATTCATTTTTCATGGTCCCAAGGACCTGGGAGGTCAGGGAGGGGGTAAATATGAAGATTATTATATTTCAGCTTTTTAAAATCGGAAAAAAATTTTCCACTAGTAAAAATCACGATGGATTCATTATTCATGGTCCCAAGGACCTGGGAGGTCAGGGAGGGGGTAAATATGAAGATCATTATATTTCAGCTTTTTAAATTCGGGAAAAAAGTTTTCCACTAGTAAAAATCAAGATGAACTCATTTTTCGTGGTCCCGACGACCCGGAAGGTCAGGGAGGGGTAAATATGAAGATTATTATATTTCAGCTTTTTAAAATCGGGAAAAACGTTTTTCACTAGGAAAAATCGCGATGAATTCATCATTCATGGTCCCAAGGACTTGGGAGGTCAGGGAGGGGGTAGTTATGAAGATTATATTTCAGCTTTTCAAAATCGGAAAAAAAGTTTTCCGCTAGTAAAAATCAAGATGAATTCATTTTTCATGGTCCCAAGGACCTGGGAGGTCAGGGAGGGGGTAAATATGAAGATTATTATATTTCAGCTTTTTAAAATCGGAAAAAAATTTTCCACTAGTAAAAATCACGATGGATTCATTATTCATGGTCCCAAGGACCTGGGAGGTCAGGGAGGGGGTAAATATGAAGATCATTATATTTCAGCTTTTTAAATTCGGGAAAAAAGTTTTCCACTAGTAAAAATCAAGATGAACTCATTTTTCGTGGTCCCGACGACCCGGAAGGTCAGGGAGGGGTAAATATGAAGATTATTATATTTCAGCTTTTTAAAATCGGGAAAAACGTTTTTCACTAGGAAAAATCGCGATGAATTCATCATTCATGGTCCCAAGGACTTGGGAGGTCAGGGAGGGGGTAGTTATGAAGATTATATTTCAGCTTTTCAAAATCGGAAAAAAAGTTTTCCGCTAGTAAAAATCAAGATGAATTCATTTTTCATGGTCCCAAGGACCTGGGAGGTCAGGGAGGGGGTAAATATGAAGATTATTATATTTCAGCTTTTTAAAATCGGAAAAAAATTTTCCACTAGTAAAAATCACGATGGATTCATTATTCATGGTCCCAAGGACCTGGGAGGTCAGGGAGGGGGTAAATATGAAGATCATTATATTTCAGCTTTTTAAATTCGGGAAAAAAGTTTTCCACTAGTAAAAATCAAGATGAACTCATTTTTCGTGGTCCCGACGACCCGGAAGGTCAGGGAGGGGTAAATATGAAGATTATTATATTTCAGCTTTTTAAAATCGGGAAAAACGTTTTTCACTAGGAAAAATCGCGATGAATTCAACATTCATGGTCCCAAGGACTTGGGAGGTCAGGGAGGGGGTAGTTATGAAGATTATATTTCAGCTTTTCAAAATCGGAAAAAAAGTTTTCCGCTAGTAAAAATCAAGATGAATTCATTTTTCATGGTCCCAAGGACCTGGGAGGTCAGGGAGGGGGTAAATATGAAGATTATTATATTTCAGCTTTTTAAAATCGGAAAAAATTTTCCACTAGTAAAAATCACGATGGATTCATTATTCATGGTCCCAAGGACCTGGGAGGTCAGGGACGGGGTAAATATGAAGATCATTATATTTCAGCTTTTTAAATTCGGGAAAAAAGTTTTCCACTAGTAAGAATCAAGATGAACTCATTTTTCGTGGTCCCGACGACCCGGAAGGTCAGGGAGGGGTAAATATGAAGATTATTATATTTCAGCTTTTTAAAATCGGGAAAAACGTTTTTCACTAGGAAAAATCGCGATGAATTCATCATTCATGGTCCCAAGGACTTGGGAGGTCAGGGAGGGGGTAGTTATGAAGATTATATTTCAGCTTTTCAAAATCGGAAAAAAAGTTTTCCGCTAGTAAAAATCAAGATGAATTCATTTTTCATGGTCCCAAGGACCTGGGAGGTCAGGGAGGGGGTAAATATGAAGATTATTATATTTCAGCTTTTTAAAATCGGAAAAAAAATTTCCACTAGTAAAAATCACGATGGATTCATTATTCATGGTTCCAAGGACCTGGGAGGTCAGGGAGGGGGTAAATATGAAGATCATTATATTTCAGCTTTTTAAATTCGGGAAAAAAGTTTTCCACTAGTAAAAATCAAGATGAACTCATTTTTCGTGGTCCCGACGACCCGGAAGGTCAGGGAGGGGTAAATATGAAGATTATTATATTTCAGCTTTTTAAAATCGGGAAAAACGTTTTTCACTAGGAAAAATCGCGATGAATTCATCATTCATGGTCCCAAGGACTTGGGAGGTCAGGGAGGGGGTAGTTATGAAGATTATATTTCAGCTTTTCAAAATCGGAAAAAAAGTTTTCCGCTAGTAAAAATCACGATGGATTCATTATTCATGGTCCCAAGGACCTGGGAGGTCAGGGAGGGGGTAAATATGTAGACTATATTTCAGCTTTTAAAAATATGAAAAAAAGTTTTCCAGTAGTAACAATCTAAATGAATTCATTTTTCATAGTCCCGAGGACCTGGGAGGTCAGGGAGGGGGTAAATTTAAATATTAATATATTTCAGCTTTGTAAAATCGGGAAAAAAAACTTTTCCACTAATATAAGTTGCGTAAAGTTCATTTTTCATGGCCCTGAGGACCTGTGCTGTTAGAGAGGAGGTAAATATGAGGATTACCTGTGCTGTTAAAGAGGAGGTAAATATGAGGATTATATCATTTAAGTTTTGTAAAACCAAGAAAAAAATGTTGCCTACAAGAACTTTCAAAACGCTTGCCTCGCTCTCTGGCCTTGCCTTCATCCCCGTGGTAGGTAGAGATAAGAGGAAGTTGCAAAAACTGTCGACAGAATGCGCTGTCGGCGTCACTGGCATCTCATCTCCAGACACTCCTCACAAAATGCAATGGAGGGATCACATCACAGTTGGAGTGTGAAAAATCGATGTTAGAATCGATTTTTTCGGAAAAACGGTTAAAAACGGTTGGCTGTGCGAACGCGAGTTGGGAAAAACTGACTTGAGCCGACGGAGCGCGCTGATTGTCGCCGTCGCTGCTAGCTTGGTTTAGTTTACCGCGCAGCGAAAACAAATGAGGCTCCGGGGAAAAAGGATCAGATTCCGTGCGCTTACAGGGAAGAAAGATCAGAGTCCGATTTAAAGACCCCTTTCCCCTATCTCCCACCCCTTTGCATGAGTTCTACGTTTCTCTCTTTCATTTTGTTTCGCAGTCCACTTTCGCGTTGGTTAATTTGTTGTCAAACCTTGCATTTTACTATAAAACTTTAGACATGCCCCGTGTTGAGTGTGGTTTTTGTGATAGTTCATCCTCAGGCGAACCCAAGGTTCATCAAGCACAAAAGCTCTAGATTTTATTTTTGATGAAAAGGATAGAAAGAGACGCCTTCAAATTCGGGTCGTGGTTGCAGGATGACTATCCGAAGACGTGAGATCCTTCACATTTTCCCGGGAGCCCGTAGGAGAGGGGGAAAAATGATTAAATCTCCAAAAATTGAAATTGCTGAAAATTGGCCTACAAATGGATTGCTAAGTGAATTTCCAAGTTATTTCTGGATTTTTATCCGTTTCATAGATATTCGAACGCACCAACGAATTTTTGAGGAATTTTTTTTTTTTTTTTTTTTTTCAATTTTTTTTCGAAAATTTTACAAGTGCCTACCGGCCGAACTGTTTACTAGGGGAAATTAAAAGTGGCCATATTTCCGAAACCAAGTGCGGTGCCACCTTGAATTTTGGACGGATTGTGTGCAGATGCAGTACGAAGAGATTCACGGGTCCAAAAACACCCGGGCGCCCGTAGGGGCGCGGTGGTGGGGGGACCAATTTTTCTATTGCTAGATTTTATTTTTGATGAAAAGGGTAGAAAGAGGCGCGGTGCCACCTTCAAATTCGGGTCGTGGTTGCAGGATGACTATCCGAAGACGTGAGATCCTTCACATTTTCCCGGGCGCCCGTAGGAGAGGGGGAAAAATGATTAAATCTCCAAAAATTGAAATTTTTGAAAATTGGCCTACAAATGAATATTGCTAACTGAATTTCCTCAAAAATTCGTTGGAGCGTTCGAATATCTATGAAACGGATAAAAATGCAGAAATAACTTGGAAATTCACTTAGGCATTTCATTTGTAGGCCAATTTTCAACAATTTAAATTTTTGGAGATTTCATCATTTTTCCCCCTCTCCTACGGGCGCCCGGGAAAATGTGGAGGATCTCACGTCTTCGGATAGTCATCCTGCAACCACGACCCGAATTTGAAGGTGGCACCGCGCCTCTTTCTATCATTTTCATCAAAAATAAAATCTAGCAATAGAAAAATTGGTCCCCCCACCACCGCGCCCCTACGGGCGCCCGGGTGTTTTTAGACCCGTGAATCTCTTTGTACTGCATCTGTACACAATCCGTCCAAAATTCAAGGTGGCACCGCACTTGGTTTCGGAAATATGGTCATTTGTAATTTCTCCTAGTAAACGGATCGGCCGGTGGAAACTTGTAAAATTTTCGAAAAAAATTGAAAAAACTCGGCGCTCCGCGCCTCGCCAGGGGGCAAGCCCCCTGGACCCCCGGTTACCTCTATTTACATACTTCGGACGAAATTATTGAAACACAGAATGTGTTTGCGTTGTCGCGCAATCAAGTGACAACCAAACAAGCGTCATTGTTTACTATTCATTTATAACATCAATTTATATAGTTATAGTATGAAACTACGAAAAAAAATACGAAATAAATTCGTGATAAATCAAGAGCGATTTATCAAGTAAATGTCCTAAAGAGGCTACATACGAAATTACAGCTTCCTAGAGTGTAAAGTATAGAAATTAGCTTTAAAAGCCACTCATCTGATCCGGACCCTGGACATCGTCAAGTAAATGTCCTAAAGAGGCTACATACGAAATTACAGCTTCCTAGAGTGTAAAGCATAGAAATTAGCTTTAAGAGCCACACATCTGATCCGGACCCTGAGCATCGTCAAGTAAATGTCCTAAAGAGGCTACATACGAAATTACAGCTTCCTAGAGTGTAAAGCATAGAAATTAGCTTTAAGAGCCACACATCTGATCCGGACCCTGAGCATCGTCAAGTAAATGTCCTAAAGAGGCTACAAACGAAATTACAGCTTCCTAGAGTGTAAAGTATAGAAATTACCTATTCAAATTATTTAACCTCCGCTTCACAAATCAAACCGTTTTCGTAATACTCAGATCACCTTCTATGAATCAAATCATCGAAACACAAGCTCAATGAAATCATCAGAAATTAACAAGCCGTTGCAATCATGTTCACAATATCAATTATTGAGAATGATCACCTGTGTGTAAACAATTATTTATATAACCATGCTCATAACTCAGTTTGTTGGACACGCACTTCGCAGTAGTTAACATAATATTGTTGGATAAATCGAGAGCTTTCGAACGAATGGTCAACGAATTTTGTGGGATGAAAAACGACGAAGTACCATATCCCTAGCAACGACTCGGTTGTACGTGAAAATCATCCGTCACACATTTCGTTACCATCCCGCGTTCCATTTTCGGCTAGTTAGTCCATGGCTAAAACACATTCTGTGTTAAAAAAAATTCCTCAAAAATTCGTTGGAGCGTTCGAATATCTATGAAACGGATAAAAATGCATAATTAACTTGGAAATTCACTTAGGAACTCATTTGTAGGCCAATTTTCAACAATTTCAATTTTTGGAGATTTCATCATTTTTTTAGCTTTCTGAACCTTTCCGTACTACTATCATAACACTTAACTTTGACGAAAATAGAAAAAAAAATTTTATTGCTAAAGAGTATTGCTAACGTCTCTTGGCAATATTTTCCGTTGCTGGAATCTATTGCTAACGTCACTCCGGTAGCAAATGAATGAATAAGTTTAATAGTATACGTTGATAGGAACACAAATATTCAAAATTACAAAATGTATAATGTAACTGTTATGACCCTCCAGTATAACTGTCAAATAACTCTAAACATTATATATAATCCGAGTAAATAAAGAAACCAGGAACGGTGCAAAGGACGGGGAATTCCCAAGAGGATAATGAGGGCTTAAGCCGTTCCACTTCCCTACCTACCCAATGGGCAAGGGACGGGGAAGGGACGCAATATAAGGGCTGTGTTCACAGCCCGTAAGGCAGTCTCGTCCTGGGCACTTTTCTTGGCGCTAGTCTCTGAAACTCAGTGTACTTCATTTACAACATTCCCTTCTTACTTCAAAACTATTTAAACTCTTGAATTTAATGGTCTAGATGGGCATTACGACCCGGAGCTATTCCGTTAAATCCGAACATATATAAAACCTTCTTTTTCTGCGACCTTATATTTGAAGCGTGTATTTGCGTATATAGATGGGCATTGCGACCCGGAGCTATCTACGTAAATAAAGTCGGAATAGAATATATTGTCGTAAATTAGTTAGCTCCCTCTAAAATTTGTGAACTAGATGGGCATTGCGACCCGGAGCTCGAACACAAATTTTAGCAATAAAATTCGCTAATCAAATTGATCCCAATTTTTACTAACATCTAAACTAGATGGGCAATACGACCCGGGGCTAGTTTTGAGTTAGTATTAACTACAAATAAAACTCCTCACTTATCAAAGCTTCTAACCTGGATGGGCACTGCGACCCGGGGCCATGTTATAAAGCTTGTAAGTAACATTAGTTAACCAGATTTTATAGCACTTAGATAAATACCTCGCAAGAGGGAAAAGTATTAGTTAGGAACAACTAGGTTCTAACAGTAACAAATATTTATCTATATTAAACATTAAAAATGACTGCATTATTTCCAAATACAACACGGGTTTGTTACTGCTTTTCATGAATAATAGCTTATAACAAGGTTCCTACTTGATAATAGGAAAGCTCAAAACATATTGGTAAGTAAGCATTACAGGGACGTCCCTATGAATGGATATAATTGGATATAATTTTAGTGAGAATTAAAATGAGAGGAAAGAATATGAATGTCATGATTTTATCTGACCCCCCCCCCCCCCCCCCCCCCCCCCCCCCCCAACAACAATAAAATTGCATGACTGGACTAAAATCTGAATCGAACAAATAATTGAAACTGTGGGCGCGGAAGTAATCGATATTACTTCCTCCGTTCACCGCCTTCCATCATGAAGTGTGTAACTTCTGATATACCTATTTTCCTAAACTAGACCAAATTCTTAATTTAAAAACAAAAAAATCACGAAACTCAGAGGAGAATAATTAAAACATTACGGCTTTTTACTATTACCCCTTCCATTCACCCTCTTCCATGGTGAAGTTTGAAACTCCTGACACATATATCCGAGTATATATTTGTACGGAAACGTGTATATATGCATACACCGAGTGTTTCTGAAGTTATGGTCTATCCTCCCGCATTTCCTTATTTGATTGGGTAAAAAAAATAGGCCCAACGCCATTCTTTATATTTTTTGTGCGGAATTCAGGAAAAATACTTTCGAACCGACCACTAGCGCGTAATTTCACGCTAGGTATTAATACTAACTTAATTTTTACAAATGTCCCCCTTTTTTATTGCAGATTCAAATTCTACGTGAAATATCATGAAGAAATGACCCATCACTCGGTTTTTTTAAGTGCGCGTTTGTGGGCGCGATTCCGCTCCAAAAGTGCGCAATTCCACTCTAAAAGTGAAAAATTGTGAGACACTGAGTTTTTAAAGATATTCAATTTCCACATGTAATACATGATTTTGATTTTGGGGTATTTTTTTTTTGCTGAACCTCGTCATAATTTTTATTTATTGATATTTTCTACACCAGCTTGGGAAAACGCCGAAAGATTGACCATAATTGCACTTATCTTACTCATTTCCACCCAGCACAAAGCGTACCCACTAAAATGAAGTTGTTTTGGTGTTTTTACAAGTTGGTATTGCAAATATCAATAAATGAACATCATTACTAGGTTCAGCACGACAAAATGCCCCAAAATCATGTATTACATGTTGCTATTGAATATCTTCAAGAACTCAGTATTTCACATTTATTGCACTTTTAGAGCGGAATTTCGCCCGCTTACGAGCACTTAGAAAATCGAGTGGTGGGTCATTTCTTCATAAAATTTTACATTTTTGAGATCCTTACAAAAAACATTAAGATTGAAAAAAAAAATTACTGTTTATCGACCCATTATTAACGAATTGAATATCTTCATGTGGCAATTGAATATCTTCAAAACTCGGTATTTCACAATTTGTGCATTATTAGAGCGGAATTGTACGCGCACCTAAAAATCGAGTGGACCGCAACAAAACTTGTCTCACATACAAACACAAATTTTTTTTTACCTAATGTGTTTTTGATATCACCAACCGGTTAAAAACCGACACAAAATTATGTAACGAAACTTTCTAACAAATTTATTTCTGTTCTAGAACCAAAAATTTCAACCATGTGTCATGTTTTCTCCTTGATCATCATCAGAAATTAACAAGCGGTTGCAATCATGTTCACAATATCAATTATTGAGAATGATCACCTGTGTGTAATACGAGACCCTCTCGAACGAGCAAGTTTGTCCCCCACCCCGGCAACTACTTGGAACCGTTCCTTACAAGAAGAACTATGTGTTCTTCAATTCCGTTGAAGTCAATTCCGTCCCGGAGCAGCTCATGAGTCACAAATGAAAAGTCACATTTACGTTTCTAAACTGTTATGTTATGTGATCGTGTTATGAGACCACGAAACTATACACCTCATTCTGATCTACATATCCAACTAATCTGCATTTTTACTAAGGGATTGACTACTTGATGTTATGTATTTTTGAGATGCGAGCTTGCGAGCATCCAGACCACCAAACTATACACTTCATTCTAACCTACATGTCCACTAAACAGGTTGAACGGAATTGATGAACTCACAGTTCTTCTTGTAGGGAACGGGTAGTTGCCGGGGTGGGGGACAAACTTGCTCGTTCGAGAGGGTCTCGTGTAAACAATTATTTATATAACCATGCTCATAACTCAGTTTGTTGGACACGCACTTCGCAGTAGTTAACATAATATTGTTGGATAAATCGAGAGCTTTCGAACGAATGGTCAACGAATTTTGTGGGATGAAAAACGACGAAGTACCATTTCCCTAGCAACGACTCGGTTGTAGGCGGAAATCACTGTAACACTATATGTTTCGTGCGCGGAAAAAAATTGACTCGCAAAAATTGCTAGGACCCCAGGGCTAAAACATGATACATGTTAAAAACGACATGCGATAACGGTAAACTTTGTAGCAAACCTTCGCTTATATTTTATTAACAACAGTTGCTATGCGTTGGATTACTTGACTCCAAGTTATTTCTTACAAATGTTATTATTATTATGAGTACGTTAGTTTATGGATAAGAGTGTCAATGATTTACCCGGTGAAAACACAATTTTTTCCCCCTCCAAGGCTGAGGGGGCCACACAATTTTACCCCTATGGTTTTTCATTTCCACGTATTCGGTCTTAGAATGGTCTGAAATGGATTTGTATGTGGTTATATTTATTGAATTATTTATTTTCGCTTCCTCACTACCTAAGGCTTTGTGTTCGTGATTGAAGTCGAAAAAATTGTTGACCTCCAAAATCAAAATTTACACTCGCTTTTTGCGTTTCAGAGCTTGCTGATCAATTTTGGTTCCGTGTCTGTCTGTAGTAAATCCTCGTCACGCCCAAAACTATACCAAGTTTCAGTCCGATCCCGATGAAATTTTCAGGGATTGTGCGGGTTAGCTCCGAGGCGACCCCGATAATTTTCAATGCCGTCGAATCAATAATAGCCTGTGCGCATGCGCAAACGTGAATTTCTCTTTACGTCGGTTTCTTATCATCTGTTGGTTCGATCAAGTTTAAACTCGGTATGTAATTGGGTAGATATATATGTTCTAGATAAGTGCCGTATAAATTATATTGCAATAGGTAGAGTAATAACCATTGCGCATGCGCACAACTAATATAGATTGACACAGGCATAACTCCGTTTCTAATGGAACGATTTTGATAAAATTTTCAGTGATTGTGCGGGATAGCTTCTAGACGGTTCCCTATAAGTTTCATTGCCGTCATACGAATACTAGTCTGTGCGCATGGGCAAACGTTAATTTACTATAACGGCGATTTCGTATCATCTATTGGTTCGATTTCTTTCAAGCTCGGGGAGTAGATGGTTATACGTTCCAGAAAAATTTCCTATGAATTATATCGTTGTTTGTGGAGTAATAACTATAGCGCACAGACAAAACTCCGAAACTGATGAACCAATGATTTTAATGAAATTTTCAAGGATTGTGCGGTTTAGCCCCTAGACTTTCACCTATAAATTTCACCGCCATGGGATTAATAGTAATCTGTGCGCATGCGCTAATAAAAATTTCTTATAACGCTGACCTATAAGAACTCTCGAGGCGTACCTACTTTTTTCTTCAACTTATTCTATACGTCCTTGTTACAATATGTGAGGAAGCTAAACTGCTCACCCAACTTGGCAGACTTTTTTTTAGTAGATTAAGTGGAGTGTTTTTTCTCGAGCTTGGGTTGTCCAACACCGCCTGAATCAATTCCAATAGGCCGTCCCTCTATTGATGAAGCTTCGCTTAAGATGAGCGTCTTAAAAAGTCATCATTCTTTTTATGAACTCATCGTAATTGGCTGATGAATCCATAGCATCTAGTATAAGTAGTGAATCAGAGTTAATTCCTTAGCTCATAATAGATTGTTTTCTTAATAGCATCACATTTTTATCAGCATGTTATTGATTGCAATTTCAAAACAAAACCCAAATAAGATTTGTTAAAAGGGAGGTCGTTAGGTCGTTTTAGGGAGGGACGATGGACGTTAATAAACAGGTAGTTAATTTTAAATAAAATTAACGTATTATTCAATTTTTGATTTAAAATATAATATGAATATTAATTACATATATAAATAAAATAATTATATTTAAATTAAATATATTTATTTCCAGAAAATAACTCTCCTTAGGTTTGAGATAAAAATCCGTTTTTTTTCTCCGAGAAAAAATCAAGCATTCTGAAAGAAAGGACGATTTTATTGGGCAGCATTTAAATAAGCACAATAATGATGTACAATGCTGATGAGCACAATGAATGGGACAAATAACAAAAAATGTGCTGAATAAATCAAGTTTTTTCCCCCTACTTTTACCTAAAAGTGGTTAAAATTTGTACAGAATAATTTTTTATATTTTTTGGCTAATATCACTCACAAGAACATCATCACCAATGAACTACAACATTAACAAATTTATTCATAAAATTATGCCTAAAATGCACTTTTAAAATGTCATTATATAAAATCAATACGTATAAACTGCACAAAAAAAGGTGTTGTAATCCAAAATTTGTTTAAAAAGCTGATTATTATTGAGAACAAGTTTTTTCTCATAACATTTATAATACCATTTAAAAGCGCTAAAGTGCTCACATTTCAAAACAATTCAATGTAAATATGACACGAGAAATCAATTAAGAAAATTTTCTCATGATCATGCTGCTTTACAGGTTTAAATATTTTCTTAATTTTTCCTATTTCTATTTTTGTCCTATGTAGGTTACGCGATTTTTATTGTCTTTTGGAATGAATAGGTAATTTGTCCAAGTTTTTACCTTTATTTTTTATGTTCTCTAATTTTCTGATTCTCATTGTGGATGTATTTTTAATTCCAATACAGAAATAGGGTTTTCCCACGCTTCGACAAGCCAGGTTCAGGGATTGTGTAGTTATGATGTGTCCAGAAAAAAAGAAAAAAAGAAATTTATGGATTGTTTGAGGAGCTGGTATGGCATTGATTCATTGCCTACACAGATTTACTAACAAACGTTCGAGGAAATACGAAAATCGAGCGAGAAATAAGTAAAAGCAAGCAAATTTTCGGCATTGGAGGATCAAAGCTCTGTCAGCGGGGGAGGAGTGACAGTGAGTGCCATCCGAATATTCTGACGGCCGCTCTAAAGCTGGCCACTGACGATCGTTCCAACAAGCCAAATGGCGAGTTAGCGCGCCAATGGAATGACGTGAATGGCGAAACTCGTCGGGTATGAAGTGGAGTGACGGGGCGTGATGGAAATCCAACCAGTCCAAAAGCCATCGCGCCGCGCCAAAACATCATCACTCCAACTGCTGGTGAATGGGGAAACGCGACCGGGAAGTACGGACAGATGGCGCGACGGAACGAACGTGAGTGGGGAAACCTTGCACTTTCCTGTGATAAAATTGACTACGCCGTCAGAATGGTGAGATCTTGGCGCAATTTTTACTGTACTTGCATACAGAAAAAAAATGTTGGTTCTCATAGTTCGATTTCCTATTGAAAAAACTCAAGGTTTTCCAAATTAGGTAAAATTAGCTTTTCAGGGGGCTTTTTCATGTCTCGCACCTTAATTCTAAAAAAAGTTCAGACATTTATCTGATAGGAAATTTACTGCACTTTCCAACGGTATCCTCAATTTTGAATTTACCCAGCAAATTAAGGTAGTTATGACAGATTTAGTGAAGTAAGGTCAAAATCACGAGAGAAAAGCGGGTTAAAAAATATAAATACCTATATATTTAAAAAAAATTAATAAAAAGTTAAAAAATAAATAAAAAAATGGTTTGAAAAAATTTTAAAAAGGGTTTTATTTTTTTTTTTAAATAAAAGCGGAGTAAAAAAAAGTACGCCGCATCACACAATGCAAAATTCTATAAAATGGCAGTCCTCGGAGGCCATGGTTTGTGGGCGAGTAGTCGAACCGCCGAGAAATAAAGACGATTTGTCGCGTACGCAGTAATTATGGCCTATGTACCTCACATGATCACAGATTTTTAAATGAACAAGCTTCAGTTATATGCGAAGAGTGCCAAGAAGAAGAGGGTATATTTGAACAAACGATTAGGATGTGTTCAACATTCTCTACGCCTCGTAAAATACTGTTTGACGACCTAACTCCGCTACTCGATTCCCCATCTGCAACAACGATATAATAAGAACCAACTCGGCATTCCACAGACTCTATGAATTTATAGTTAATTGTAAGTAATTGACAGTAGGCCTCTTCATTCATTCGCAAGTAATTTCTCCAGTCAGATGGTTCTGACCGCAGCTCTTGAAGTAAATTTACGTGTGTATACTGCCCTCTGTTGAGAAACCACTGTTTCACCCACTTCCGTTTGGGTCTTCTTTGTTTGGCGTACAAGCATACAACTGTGGCCAGAAGGAGAAATTCTTCTTCGTCCATCTTGCGAGAAGACGCTTTTCAAACTATTATTAATAAATCAAATTATTTATAATAGGCAATTTTGATCGCAGACACACACCACTTCCAGTTCAAGAGACGGAACGGCACTGGTGGAACGGCCTGATTTCGCGCCGCGCCACTCCATTTGGAACGATCGTCAGTGGCAACCTTCTACCAGTGGCAATGTTCTACCAACTTCACTACCAACGAGATGCAGTGGGCGGAGTGGCGCCGAGGGGGAGCTTGTCTTTGGGGGGTGAGGGGTGGTGGCGAAGTGACCTTGAGGGTGACGGCGGCTCCCCCCCCCCCCCCCCCCCCCACTCTACCTGAGAAAGTGTTAGAAAACCATGAAATCTTGACTATTTTCATACAATTTAAATTCAGTTTAAAATTTTCTTTCTTCGAGGAATAACTACAAACGAAATTGAACTAATCAAGCTTTGGAGTGTGAAAATTGATCAACTACTTGAAATGTTATGATAATAAAACCTCCTGAAGGAGGGTTTGAACAGCCTTAAACAAGTAGCTGCCTCAAGTCGATCTACGAAAAGGACGGATTGCCAGCGCTACTAGCGGATTCTTTTGACAACAGCTGAAGAGCAGCTATTCGGAGCAGGAATAGGTATTCGGTTAGAGCTGCTCGGTTGGCACCCACGTAGGTATCACGTAGGTACTTCCTAGGTAAGTAGTAGGTACAAGTACCTACTACTTACTTTTTGTGAAATTTTTTTAATGTCACTGATGAGCCGACCTGTTACTGTGTGTGTGTGTGTGTGTGTGTGTGTGTGTGTGTGTGTGTGTGTGTGTGTGTGTGTGTGTGTGTGTGTGTGTGTGTGTGTGTGTGTGTGTGTGTGTGTGTGTGTGTGTGTGTGTGTGTGTGTGTGTGTGTGTGTGTGTGTGTGTGTGTGTGTGTGTGTGTGTGTGTGTGTGTGTGTGTGTGTGTGTGTGTGTGTGTGTGTGTGTGTGTGTGTGTGTGTGTGTGTGTGTGTGTGTGTGTGTGTGTGTGTGTGTGTGTGTGTGTGTGTGTGTGTGTGTGTGTGTGTGTGTGTGTGTGTGTGTGTGTGTGTGTGTGTGTGTGTGTGTGTGTGTGTGTGTGTGTGTGTGTGTGTGTGTGTGTGTGTGTGTGTGTGTGTGTGTGTGTGTGTGTGTGTGTGTGTGTGTGTGTGTGTGTGTGTGTGTGTGTGTGTGTGTGTGTGTGTGTGTGTGTGTGTGTGTGTGTGTGTGTGTGTGTGTGTGTGTGTGTGTGTGTGTGTGTGTGTGTGTGTGTGTGTGTGTGTGTGTGTGTGTGTGTGTGTGTGTGTGTGTGTGTGTGTGTGTGTGTGTGTGTGTGTGTGTGTGTGTGTGTGTGTGTGTGTGTGTGTGTGTGTGTGTGTGTGTGTGTGTGTGTGTGTGTGTGTGTGTGTGTGTGTGTGTGTGTGTGTGTGTGTGTGTGTGTGTGTGTGTGTGTGTGTGTGTGTGTGTGTGTGTGTGTGTGTGTGTGTGTGTGTGTGTGTGTGTGTGTGTGTGTGTGTGTGTGTGTGTGTGTGTGTGTGTGTGTGTGTGTGTGTGTGTGTGTGTGTGTGTGTGTGTGTGTGTGTGTGTGTGTGTGTGTGTGTGTGTGTGTGTGTGTGTGTGTGTGTGTGTGTGTGTGTGTGTGTGTGTGTGTGTGTGTGTGTGTGTGTGTGTGTGTGTGTGTGTGTGTGTGTGTGTGTGTGTGTGTGTGTGTGTGTGTGTGTGTGTGTGTGTGTGTGTGTGTGTGTGTGTGTGTGTGTGTGTGTGTGTGTGTGTGTGTGTGTGTGTGTGTGTGTGTGTGTGTGTGTGTGTGTGTGTGTGTGTGTGTGTGTGTGTGTGTGTGTGTGTGTGTGTGTGTGTGTGTGTGTGTGTGTGTGTGTGTGTGTGTGTGTGTGTGTGTGTGTGTGTGTGTGTGTGTGTGTGTGTGTGTGTGTGTGTGTGTGTGTGTGTGTGTGTGTGTGTGTGTGTGTGTGTGTGTGTGTGTGTGTGTGTGTGTGTGTGTGTGTGTGTGTGTGTGTGTGTGTGTGTGTGAAATCCTGGAGGGGGCCCCAAATCAAGCTCACGCATGTCATAGTAACGACACTGGCACAGGTTTTTGAAGTGTAAACTTCTATAGGCGCACCGTCGAAAAATTTAGCGGGGTGTAAATACGATTTTACCGTCACGTTTTTTTTTCCGTCATGCTGTTTTTTCTTTTGATTTTCACGTACAACCGAGCCGTTGTTGGGGAAGTGAAACTTCTTTATTTGTCACTGGACAAAAAACGTTCTCCACTCGTTGGAAAGCTCTCGATTTATCACGTATTTCTTTCGTACTTGTTCTTCTATTCAAGTCGCAGTTTTATATTTATTTATGTTATAAATGGATATAGTAAACAATGCCGCTTGTTTTGTTGTCACTTGATTGAGAAGTTAATCTTGCTTAAATAGTAATTGTAGACGCGCACCATAACAGAAAATTACCTACACAAAATTGAGTCAAGAACATTTATCTCTTATTTCAGTTACCATGAGCCAATAATTTCTTTTCTAGAGTCGTCAGATGACTGTAATAATGATCACACTATTGTTGACGGTTAATGAATAAAGAATAAAATAATACCTACCTAATGTAAACAGAAAATATTGAAACAATGTTGTGACTAGTTTATGTGTAAGAAAAGTTTAATTAAGTTTGAACAAAAATTTTGTATACCTACTTTGAAATTGGTCTTTACAAGATTTTTATTTCGGCAACCAAAATCATTTCCATAATATACTTTATATTTATAATATTTAGCAGAAAATCGTCATAGAAGTTTTCACTTCTCCCGTGTGGTCTTTAGCACACCTGGTTTTGTCTATCAACTGTAATGTTTGTAATAATAATAACGTTGATAACGAAGATGTTAGTAGGGAATTTGAACAAGGTAGGTACCTACTGCATACCTAACTAGCTACATTCCTTCGTATCTATGTTGGGTAGACCTTTAATTACCTACTAAGGAAGGTACCTTACCTTACATGCTGGGTAGATAGGTAAGGGTTGCCATCCGTTCTGGTTTCCCAGGACATGTTATGGTTTGGAGGGTGTTGGGCATGGTCATGTCCTGCCTTGTGACCCATCCTGGGAAAGTTTCCACGTTTCAAAAACGTCCTAAACAACCTGGTTTTCTCAAATTCTTGCATTATCGAGAAAATGTGATTATTATTTTAATATCTACCTCTACTACAGCTACCTACCTACCTACCATTGTTTTCAATAATTACAAAAAAAAGTCTGCCAAAAACTTCCTCGCATTTTCAACATGACTGTATAGGTAGGTACCTACTATAGGTACCATTCAAATGCACTAATATCTTTACTATAATTAATATTCTTCTGTGTATTATCTATAATTATTATTCTCAAATTCTTGCCTTATCAATAAAATGTCATTATTATTTAAATATCTTCCTCTACTACAGCTACCTACCATCGTTGTCAATAATTACAACAAAAAAGTCTGCCAAAAGCTTCTTCGCATTATATAATATTATATAATAATATTCATATTTACCCCCTCCATGACCTCCCTGGTCCTCGGGACCATGAAAATTCAATCCATCGCGATTTTTACTAGTGGAAAACGTTTTTTCCGATTTCAAAAAGCCGAAATATTATAACCTCATATATATGTCCCCTCCCTGACCTCCAGGTCCTCGGGGACATGAAAAATGAAACCATCGCGATTTTTACTAGTGAAAAACGTTTTTTCCGATTTCAAAAAGCAGAAATATTATAACCTCATAGCTCATATATACCCCCTCCCTGACCTCCCTGGTCCTCCGGTCCATGAAAAATTAATGCATCGCGATTTTTACTATTGGAAAACTTTTTTCCGATTTTAAAAAGCTGAAATATAATAATATCCATATATACCCCCTCCATGACCACCCAGGTCCTCGGGACCATGAAAAATGAATTCATCTCGAATTTTACTAGTGGAAAACTTTTTTCCGAATTTAAAAAGCAGAAATAAAATAATCTTCATATTTACCCCCTCCCTGACCTCGCAGGTCCTCGGGGACCATGAAAAATGAAGTCATCGCGATTTTTACTAGTGGAAAACGTTTTTTCCAATTTGAAAAAGCCGAAATATTATAACCTCATATTTACCCCCTCCCCGACCTCCCAGGTCCTCGGGGACATGAAAAATTAATCCATCGCGATTTTTACTATTGGAAAACATTTTTTCCGATTTCAAAAAGCTGGAATATAATAATATTCATATTTACCCCCTCCATGACCTCCCTGGTCCTCGGGACCATGAAAATTCAATCCATCGCAATTTTTACTAGTGGAAAACTTTTTTCCGATTTTAAAAATCTGAAATAAAATAATCCTCATATTTACCCCCTCCCTGACCGCCCAGGTCCTCGGGACCATGTAAATGAAATCATCGCAATTTTTACTAGTGGAAAACGTTTTTTCCGATTTCAAAAAGCCGAATTATTATAACCTCATATATACCCCCTCCCTGACCTCCCAGGTCCTCAGGACATGAAAAATGTAACCATCCCGATTTTTACTAGGTAGTGGAAAACGTTTCTTCCGATTTCAAAAAGCCGAAATATTATAACCTCATATATACTCCCTCCCTGACCTCCCTGGTCCTCCGGTCCATGAAAAATTAATGCATCGCGATTTTTACTATTGGAAAACTTTTTTTCCGATTTTAAAAAGCTGAAATATAACAACCATCATATACCCCCCCCCCCCCCTGACCTCCCAGGTCCTCGGGACCAAGAAAAATGAAGTCATCGCGATTTAAAAAGCTGAAATATAATAATATTCATATTTACCCCCTCCCTGACCGCCATGGTCCTCCGGACCATGAAAAATTAATCCATCGCGATTTTTAACATTGGAAAACTTTTTTTCCGATTTTAAAAAGCTGAAATATAATAATCTTCAAATTTACCCCCTCCCTGACCTCCCAGGTCCTTGAAATCATGAAAAATGTATTCATCTCGAATTTTTCTAGTGGAAAACTTTTATCCGATTTTAAAAAGCAGAAATAAAATAATCTTCATATTCACCCCCTCCCTGACCTCCCATGTCCTCGGGACCATGAAAATGAAATCATCGCGATTTTTGCTAGTGGAAAACGTTTTTTCCGATTTTAAAAAGCTGAAATACGATAATCCTCATATTTACCCCTTCCATGACCTCCCTGGTCCTCGGGACTATGAAAAATTAATCCATCGCAATTTTTACTATTGGAAAACTATTTTTCCGATTTTAAAAAGCTGAAATATAATAATATTCATATTTACCCCCTCCATGACCTCCCTGGTCCTCGGGACCATAAAAATTCAATCCATCGCGATTTTCAGTATTGGAAAATTTTTTTTCCGATTTTAAAAAGCTGAAATATAATAATCTTCATATTTACCCCCTCCCTGACCTCCCAGGTCCTTGGGACCATGAAAAATGAAGACATCGCGATTTTTACTAGTGGAAAACGTTTTTTCTGATTTTAGAAAGCTGAAATATAATGATATTCATATTTACCCCCTCCATGACCTCCCTGGTCCTCGGGACCATGAAAATTCAATCCATCGCGATTTTTACTATTGGAAAACTTTTTTTCCGATTTTAAAAAGCTGAAATATAATAATCTTCATATTTACCCCTTCCCTGACCTCCCACGTCTTCGGGACCATGAAAAATGAATTTATCGCGCTTTTTACTAGCCGAAACGATTTTTTTCTCAATTTTACAAAGCTGAAATAAAAGCAGGAGGAAACGTCCACGCTAAACTCGTAAACGACACAAACGCTTTACAAGCAGATACCTACCATGTTACATGGATGACTTTGATTGGGGATTTCATAACGGTTGTCCTCGAGAGTTGTAAACAAATCCTTTAACTTTAAACAAATCCCTGGGTCGCATCCCGACTAATTCCAACAAAACAACGGTTTACTTCTTATGGAAATGTTGAGCGTTTACTCACAGAAATGTTTACTTACAACTTTTGAGAGAAGCCACTACAATGAGTTGTTGTTAACAATCGACTGTTGTCAAGAGGATGAAAATTTTTTCTATGGAGTGAAGTAAATGATGCTATTGCTTTAGGTACGTTAAGAATATTGTAACCGGCTTATTAAAATTGTTTATAGTCCAATCAACTTAGTTTAGGAATGTAGCCAGGTACGTAAGGAGGGGGAAATTGGTAGCTTGAGATGTGAACATTTATCACATAAATCAAGCGCTTTCCAACGAGTGGCGAACGATTTCTGTGCGATGAAAACTGCGGAAGTTCCTTTCCCCTAGCAACGCTGGGTTGTACGTGAAAAACACTGAAATTGTGACACAAATTTTGCGTCACGGAAATTTTCGGTTGACCCCCCAGAGCAAAGACATATCCATGTCAATAGTTCTAATATATCCCCTCCCTACCAGCCCGGGTCCTCGGGACCATGATAAATTGACAAATGAGATATAGATTCTCAACTTCCCACTTGGGCTTCACTCATACACTCTACATCTCTCTGGCAAAGAAAAAGCGCGAGAACTGGCATGCGCCAATGTGGCGCTCATTTTTCCATTGTAGTTGATAAAAGTAATTTAGCTCCTACACTGCCCACTCGTCTGTCAGACAATACGTAGACGAACCATCCGTCGTCTGGAGAAGGAAGTTTGTTGGATTCTGCTGAGAGCTACTGGGAAAACAGAAATATAAAAAAGGGTTGGCATCCCTGATTTCGTGTAGCGAATGAGTAGGATTCGTCTAGTTCTACAGAAAAACCGTATATCTGAAATCCCTTCGTTAAGTAAACGAATCCTACTCGTTTGCTACATCAAGGCTTCATGGCTTGGAGGTAGCAAATGAGTAGGATCTAGCTCAATGTAGCAAACGAGCTTTATACACGTGTATATATATATATATATATATATATATATATATATATATATATATGTGTGTGTGTGTGTGTGTGTGTATGTGTGTGTGTGTGTGTGTGTGTGTGTGTGTGTGTGTGTGTGTGTGTGTGTGTGTGTGTGTGTGTGTGTGTATCTTTCCAGACGATAACTCTCCTAAGTGTGTGTGTGTGTGTGTGTTCGTGTTCTTGCGCAAAAAATCAAGCTTTTCACATGAAAGGATGAGTTCGTAGGCCAGCAGTTTTTGGGCACAATGAATTGGTCGAATTCCAAAAAAAAAAGAGCTGAAAAAATCATTAAAATAGCAAAAACTGCTAAAAACCGTTAAATTTATGTTTTTAGCAGAATATTGCTCAAACAAAATTTATTAACTACCTATAAAATATAACTTTAAAAAATTTATTTGCAAAATTACGCTGGAAAATTTACTTTAATTTTATTAAAATTTGCGCTAAAAAAATCGACAAAAACTGCAAAAAAGTTGAAATTAAAAATCTCTATTTGATTCGCAGAATATTATTTAGAATGAATTTTTAGCCATATTGGTTGTTGATCATTTCTTTTCCCTCAAAGACCTTAATCTGCATAATAATGTAACATAGAATAGAAAGATAATTTACGAAAATTCACTCATACAATCATACTGCATGACTGGAACTGTTTGGTAACGCTTTTGGTGTCACTGCTATTCATAGAAATGACTTGTTTATGAAAATTGCTACAATGTAGATGGTAAGTACCTATAGGTAAGACTAATTGAATTCCTCCGTTTTCACGTTAACCTCTCAGCTCGTGGACTTTTGTTGTTTTCTTAGTATCAGAGTCAGTTGGTAGACGAAACATTAAAAGCGCCGCCTTTGCATATAAATTGCCCCTTTTAAAATCTCACTTCCCCTGTCAACCCAAGTATTGCCGCTCCGTTCGGAAATGGGATATCGCCGGTGGAAAATCTAAAGCTCCAAGAACACCCCTTAATAACGCTGTGGTCAAAGCCCCTCCTTCTCCTCCCCCTTAAAGGCCCGTCACCCAGCTGATAAAGGCCACTTACTCTGCTCACGCACAGAGTCTTCATAACAAATTTTAACGAACCTTATCACAAAACCTCTAACCTTAGGGAGCGCTTTACTCTCCAAATTTTCATTTGTCGTAAATATTTATCATTTGAAGCTTCCGAACCCCTTGTTCAAAAACGAATATCAATTTGGGGGAGGAAAATGATCACTTTTCTTGAACCTCACTTCTATTTTTATCGTCACTGTAGAAGAAAAGTATTTAAAACAGGATATATATGAATAGTGTTTTCGTGCGCAAACGGACTTGGGCCCAAGAGAGATTTCATTCAAAAACGCTACAAATTATTACAAACTAGCCTAGGTTTCTCGCTCGCTCGGTATGGCTGTATAGATGTGATGGCCTTTTACTAATGAGTGGGACATGTGGGATGATTGGAAATGGTAGATCACTAAGGGGCGATTCACACATAACAGGTGACAAGCGGACACGCGGTGAAGGCGCGTCGTCGCGTCGGTGAGTTCAATTCACACATAAGAGGTGGAGGTGTGGCGTTGGATCGGCAAATATAGGCGATTGTTGAAGTGCGTAGGCCTACAATGTTCACTGAAGACGAGAGTGATGAGGATTTCCTTGGTCTTGTGTTGTTAATGAACGTTAGTACAAAAAAAAAAAAAAAAGTTTTGGCACCTTATGTGGACCTGCACCGCACCTCCGCTTCTCACGTGTTATGTGTGAATCGCCCCTAAGAGTGATTTGAAATGTGTAGGGGATGTTGCTCGCTTCGCTCGCTCGGGGTAGATTTTCTTCCTCGCCCCATGGTTTGTGTGGGGGTGAAAATTTCGGAAACTACTTACAACCCCTTTTCATTGGCAATCCCAAGGGTAAGGGAAAAAAATTAAATCTTAAAATAATGTTTAAGAAAATTTCATTACCAACAGAACCCAATAAAGAGTATGTGGAACCACGAAAAGTTTAGTTTTAAGAACATTTAAGTAGTAGCAGGTATTTTCGTACGCATTTGTTTACCCTGTCATTTGGGTGGATTACCCATCGTGGGTATGTTCCTTCTCGAGCTGTTTACATTAGTGGTTCTCGTTTTATCCAGGATTCGTATATTTACAGTTCCTATTTTCACATGAAACCATGGAAAACAATATTCATAGGCATGTATTTAAATTTTTATATTTATTTCATTTTAGATAGGCGATTTATCTGCGTAGAAGGGCCACCAAATAAAGAGTATGTTTGACTAATAGAGCTTCAACTAATTGTATAATTCATGTTAAAATATGTAAGGAACTTTCCACCCAACATTTCAGTACTAACAGAACTGTTAGATGATATTTTTGTTCTTCTACTAATTCTATACGTCTATGTTGCAATATGTGAGGAAGTTAAACTGCCCACCCAACTTGGCAGACGTTTTTTTAAGTTAGAAATTACTTAGAAACAAAATTTTAGTTTAACTATGTGGAACCACGAAAAGTTTTTTAGGTTTAACACAGATAGGCCAATATTTCATGTGCGTATGAGGGCAAACGGAAGACATTCCGAGATCAAGAGGTTCGACAGCAAAGTTCAGACCTGCACACACTTGTTTCGACAGAATTGGAAGAGCAAAAGCTAGAAAACCAACGTTTTCGTCTACATTTTCGTTCACTACAATCGGAAAACACATTTCCATGTTTTGAAACTCGTATAGGACCAAATTGGAACTCCAACAAACATTTTAAGACCAACCCGAGCAAAAGCGTTGACATTTACTGGGTCTAAAGCGGAAAAAATATAGCGGGGAACGAATTAGGGTAAAGGCACCAGTTATTGCACATACCCCCATTATTGGACAGTCCGCAAGTTTTTCTTGAATAATAATGTGGCAGGGTGTTTTTGTAGTTCAACGACTCTCTGGGGTTTAAAGAAACCATCCTAGGGTACGCTGAGGTGGCTTAGAACGTTCCAGCATCATTATTTCTGATTCAGTGCCCGTTTGAAAGCCGAAAGCACTGTGTCACTAACAAATCGGTAAGCAAACAAGCTTTTTTATTCAGAACAATTTAACTACTTCTCTGAGTTTTTAAGGTTTCTCGATGGTTTCCCTGAATAATACAATTTTCCTCCAATTTCGTGTAGTTGTGGTTTCGATTTACTATCATTATAATTGGTTTTGGTGTGGTGTCCAATAATCGCAACCAAGAAGATGATTACACCCGTTATTGGACACAGTCCAATAAGTGGGTCAAATTGGTTCTTCTCCTTGGCTCCTGTTATTGGAAACCTATTCTCTTTAGTGTGTTTTAGCCTTTTCACAACCTAGAAGCTATATTTTTGGCAAATACCGTGTCTGCACGGATGTCATCAGTTTATCCTCAATGCCTAAAAAGGCACAAGCTTTAAAATGTGTGTTTATTTCAAATTTCTATCCAGAGAATGATCCTACCAAAGTTACTAGATATGGGATTGAAGAACGTTTAGCAGTCTAATTTATGTGCAATTCAATGGTCTTTCTTCCCAACGGTATCCTCAATTTTTCTTTACTTAGCCAATTAAGGAAGTTATGACCGTTTCGGGAGGCAAGGTCGAACACGCGGAAAAAATTTTTAAAAAATGAATAACTCAAAAACAAATGGTAAAAGAAAAAAAAAAAAAAAAAAAAAAAAAACAGAATAAACTTGCAATAAAAAATGATCTTTAAAATCGAACCTTGAAGTTTTGACGAATCTTTCTCGGACACCCAGTATAATCCGTACATAGGGACGTCCCTTCAATGCATGCATTATTTACCTAAATATTTTTTACTGACATAATGAATTCCCTCACATTACTAAATTTTGTTTATTCAATTCAATGGAGCAATTGGCTTTTGAATACCTATTACTTCATTTGGTTACTTGGTGTTTGTTCATTGAACGATCGACCATGGTGATATTTACCGACAAATGATTCACTCATTTCAGGTGTCAATTTCGTTGAAACCATTCTTGAGTATATAACCATTCTACCTAGTTAGGCAGCAATATTATTATTGGATAATGTAACCCGTTATTTTATGATTTGAAAATAGCAACTATATCATGAGCTGATGCGTCGATGCTTATTACAAGCATTAGAGATTACGAACACATCAAGTTGGGTGTTGTGATTACGTACTAATAACCTCGTAATAGACTGAGGTCAGTTCATCGTCACATTCCATCTGATCACTCAATCCCGAGCGTCCTGGTTGATAGTGGATGCTCTGTCTATCGCGATTCAGCTGGATATTCCCCTTCAGCCATCAGGGGAGATCTAAATAGATCAAATCATAATTGGTCGCGTTTGGCTGATAATCAAATCTCATCAGTGCACTGATTCAGATAGTAAACGTGACATAATAGATGAAATTAGTTTATATTACTTTAGATGAACTTCAGATCATTGGCAGACCGACAAAAAATTGAAATGACCGATGAATTACGGTTGAGATATTTGATACCCCTCAGCATAACCATTAAATTTTGTACTTTTACACACGAACATCCTGTTATTTCTGTTTAAGACAGCCTTCGGTGTTGATCGGTCTAAAGGTAATTGTAAAGGTAATTATACGGTTTTATCATTGCTTGCCTTAAGATGATTCAAGACCTTTATTTGAATAGGAGATTATTATTTAGAAGATGGTTTTTGCCATAAAATTAATAGTTACCAATTTCCTTGTGCGCAAAAAGCTCAAATTTCAAAACAACATAACAGTACTTATACAATACGGCGATTTACGAAAATTCTTGGCATGAGTGAAACTTTTTCTTTCTTATCGTAACTCTCAGCAAAATTCATAGGGACTTCCCTGTAATGCATGCATTACTCACCTATATGTTTCTGTGTCAACTTTTAGAAAAACTTTTCCTGGATGTGTTTAGTGTGGTACGGACCTCTATCAACCTAGCGCGGTTAGTCATTCCTGCCTCGCGTCCGCCAGGTAGCTCTTGATTTATGTCAATGACGTTCCTGATTCACGAACGTTATTGATAGGGCTAATAACATAGGTGATATCTAATCTAGCCATTCATCTTGCTCCACGCTACATTACCTTCACACAATATTCCCGCAAGGAAACCAGCGATACGTCCACACGTCATTGTCACAAGTTCAACAAAAGAGACGCATTTGTACTTCGTCGGGTCTCCTGAAGAACGACATTGTCATGAATTCCACATTATGCGAAGTTGCTCATGCCCAGGATATGTCTTACTAAGTTTGCACTCGCTCCTGCCACATTGATATTCGCCGCTATACACCTTGTGGGGATGGTGGTGAGCTTGGGTCTCCTTCGTTTTGAAATACAAGTACAAAGATTATATATGCTTCAATTATTCAAAATAAAATCTATGTTAGGTATATGTGATTAGTAAGTGAAAATGCAACTTACAAAAAATTTTGTTATTGGTTTTTGCCTCGGTCAATGTTCAATTTTAATTTGGGTTGAGTGAACACACCGGCCTTGGGAGTTAGGAATGTATTTCGTTATTTGAAATATTTCGGCGCCATGATTACCGCCCTCATCAGGCATAGCATATAATCTAGATGGAAAGATTCAATTGGCATCATCTTTTATTTTTTATATTTAAGTTGAGGAATTAACATTATAAAATCATCAACATTTATGTGAATCTATGAAGAAGCGCAATAGCAAATTGGGTTCCTAAAGTGAATGAATGGTTCTCTCCAAATGCAATCAAATATATTTGAATCCGAAAACTGTGAGTATTAATTGAGTGTATAAACAGAAATAGGTAAGCTTTATTATGAAAAGTGTGCGCAAAAACGAATAAATGAGGAGCTCCCCGTGATACCATATGTTGTGCAACAAATTTAGATTAAGACACTTAGTTTGAATTTGTATTGTGAGTTAGGATATGGCCAAAATGTCCAAATTCGTAAGCAATCAAAGAGAGTGGAACGAACTGACCTGAAGCGGTTGCCGAGGTCGGCAATTCCCCTCAAAGGGAGCCAAAATCACCAATGAAGATGGCCGCTGATCATGCCCTCTCCAGACGTCATGTATGATGCCTTGGTGGAATTAGTTTACCAAGGATTGGCGAACAAAACGACAGAGTAGCTAGTCGTTAGTCAGTGAAAATTCTCTAAGCCTGGCCAGTCACAGCGAGTGAACCGAAAATCGTTGATTGGCACAACACTATGCGGGAGGCTGATGACTTCCAGCACATCGCGAAATCCTTCACGTGGCGCCTTCGAGTTCCACGAGGTTTTGAGGGTGAGGAGAGAGGCAGTAGGTTATCTGGCAATGGAAGATACAATACAGGATCCATAAAAGTTGTGTAGTTGAGGGTAGGCACGGGGTGGGGCTGGATGGAGCATACAGTAGGAGACTGCAAGATCTGAATATGAACATAGGGACGAGCATCAGATGTCCTATCTTTTGACCCCCGATAGAAGGCAAATAACCTAATCCTATTATCTGTCATAGCATTCAAAACGAGAGAAGTAGTCAAACGGCCTCTCAACCTATTTTGGAGAATAATATAAAGTGATGAATAAATTTATATGGGTTAGGAATTTACAATAGTGAATGATTATTACACTTTCTGGTGTTTTCATCATCCAGAGCTATCTTGATGGAATATCAGATGAAACGTATATACTAGTGAGAGGATTTTAGAGTGAACTGTTTTTAAAAGTGGAAGGAAACGTAAATGAGTAAGAAAAAATTTAGGAGAAAAAGCACTTAGGTACATAAATATGGAAAGCTTTGGTTGATCTGCTTGTAACCTGTAATGTTATCACAACTTTTAAATCTTTCGAAAGTGCAAACAATTCTTACGCTACCTAAACGTCTTGGGGGCAATTTCAGAAATAAAATTTAGCATTTAAGTTTTTGGTGGCAATACTTCACTAGTAGGTACATCGCACGGACAATAGTTAAAAAACTCGAATTCGCAACGTTTTAATAAATTCCATTGGAACTATAACACCTGACTATTAAAATATTGGCATTATACCAGCTGATATTTACAAGGCAATTTTGATGTTTTCCAGTTTCACTATCTAGCGATCTGATGGAATTTATAGCTCGATCGTCTAATCAATAAATCCGCTAGCAGCGCCTCATTTCTCTATATTCTCGCGCTTGGAAATTCGGTTTTTTTCAAGCCCTTATGGAAAGCGAACTATCCAACGTACAGCGTTGCAGGTAGTTTTAATCTATTCTTTGGGATTAAATTTATCATTGAAAAGCCAAAAATTATTACTGTTACTTGGACAGTTACGTTTACCCCTTTAATACAACCCTTTAGGGTTGATGAAAATTGATGCCGAGCATCTAGGACCATCTCGACCCCAGATATTATTTTTAAAACAAGTTTCATATAGTTTGGTCTAGTATTTTCGGAGAAAAGCCGCGGACGGTGGACGGAAGGATTTTTTTATTCGATTTTTGGATTCTTGGATCTTGTAACGTAAACCAAAAAATTTCCAGGGGGTGTTAAAAAAATTTTTTTCTTGGTCGATTACAAAAGTTAATTATTGAAAATAATAAATCAAAAGAAAAGGCGGCCTACAGGAAGCCTTCCATTCAAGCCTGCTCTCACATTCAGCCTCAAAACCCGACCCATCCTTTCCTTCGGCAGTCCAGATCGATATGAGGCTCAACTCTAATTGAAATGTCATGTTGATCGGTCCTCCCCACACCCTCCGCCAAGCAAAAATAAAGAACAAACCCCCTCCTACCCCCTCGGTGGAAGAATGGGGAGAAAAAATACCGCCTCCCATCCCTTCACCACTTTGACTGGTATCGCTGACCGCTAACCACCTCTGCGAGAGGCCGAGGTGTTTGGATTCTAGTTGACCTCAACGACGTTATCTCTCCGGCCGCGTCCCACTCATTTCATGTTGGGAACTCGATATGTGTTATACACCCTCTCTAACATCGCTGTTCCGCGAACCCCTTCACGTTTTTCACCTTCAGTTTTCCGCGCCTTATCACAACCGCGACATCCCCATCTTCTTTTCCGAGAGGTCCCCCCTTTTCGTTGGAAATAAAACGACTGTCAAGTAATGTGTTCGTCCAGTCGCCGATGTGGCGTAGAATCTACAGAGCGGCAATATTTGATATTAATTTGAGGACCCAACTACATCTGTTGTTGATATATAAGTTTATCATTGGGTGATATCATATATGTTGCTGGATTTGACGGATTATTTCAAGTTTCAAGTATCATTCATGTTTCTAGTGTCTTTCAGTTGGTGTGTAAGTCTATTTGAGTTTCTTAATATTGGTAATTATGTATTCATTCTTTTCACTCCCTTATTTAGTAGGTATGCTACTATAAAACCATAACTGCATCACGTTACTAACCGTGCCCGGTGTGGCGTATACACGTGATATTTCAGGACCCACTCATACCTGGTTTTGTTTAAATTTAATGGTTTAAGCCGCACCTCAACCAGAAAGATCATTAGCGGCATTGCACAAGATGTCCAAAGGGACAATACAAGTGGCACGAATCTAGGGGGGGGGGGGGGGGGGGGGGCATGCTCCCTCCGTCACAAAACGGAGTGTTATCGTGGAGTCCATTGGGAAATTGAAGAGGGAGAAAAAGAGGGGTACAGTGATGATCACTGTTTAGCCCCTGAAGCGGATAAAAACCCTTAATTGGCTTTATGATGCATGTAAAAGATTCGATCCTCAAATGTGTATAGGCAGCATATCAATGGAGTCATCACCAATGACTCTCCTCTCAAGGGCCGTCTCCCACTCATTTCATGTTGGAAACTCGATATCTCGATATTATTATACACCCTCTCTAACATCGCTGTTCCGCGAACCCCTTCACGTTTTTCAACTTCAGTCTTCCGCGCCTTATCACAACTGCGACATCCTCATCGTCTTTTCTGAGAGGACCCCATTTTTTGTTGAAAATAAAACGACTGTCAAGTAATGAGTTCGTCCAGTTGCCGAAGTGGTGTAGTCTCTACGAAGCGGGTACACGTGATATCATTTGATGACCCATCTACATCGGTTGTTGATATAAAAGGTTATCATTGGATGATATCATAGATGTTTCTGGCTTTGACGAAATTGTGGGCCACCAATCATTCAAGTTTTGGTGTCATTCAGTTGGTGTGTGTGTCTATTTTAGTTTCTTAATATTGCTAATAAAGTCTTCCTGAATTCAGTATGCTTCAATAAGTAACACCAAAACTGCATCACGTTACTAACCGTGCCCGATGAAGTGTATACTCTGTGAAGGGGTACACGTGATATTTCAGGACCCACTCATACCTGTTTTTTATTTTATTTAATGGTTGAATCCTCACCTCAACCAGAAGGATCATCAGAGGCATGAAACAATGTGTCCAAATGGACACTGCAAGTGGAACGATTCTAAGGGGGGCCATGCTGCCCTGATTCACCAAACGAAGTGCTATCTTGGACTTGGAAGAAGGAAAAATGAGGGGTACAGTGATGACCGCTGTTTAGCTTAAAGCGGATAAAAACCCTCAATTGGCTTTAGGTTGCATGTAGGAGATTTGATCCTCAATGCATATAAGCAACATATCGATGCAGGTATAACCAATGACTCTCCTCGCTAGGGCATCAGCACACTCGTTGCCATGGATACCCACATAGCTTGGCATCCACATAAAAGTTATGGTTGAGCCCGATGTTGTGGCTTGGTGTAGCGGTACACGTAGGTATTGAATTAGAGGATCATCAGAATATATGTCCCTAATCGCCTAGATGGTACTTAGTGAATTGCTGCTGATAGTCATACCTCTTGTTGCATATGAAAGGTTATCACAGGATGATATCATTTTGCAGGCTATGATTTGGTCTAGTAATTTTGGAGAATAGTCATGGACGGCGAACGGACGGATTTTTTTAATTCAATTTTTAGATTCTATACGCATCTTGAAACGAAAAATCGGAAAAATTTCAAGGAAGGTTAGAATGATTTCTTTTTTGGTTAATTAGAAAGGTTTATTAAGTAATGACAATTATGAACCAAAATGCTGATGGTTATACAAAATACTGTACTGAAACCTATCAGCTCTCGGCACTTTGGAAGAGACTGAGGAGGAGATGAATATAACTATATAATAACGCAAGACACGAATTATAAAGGGATTGCTGATTCCAGCAAAATGGTGGCAATGTTCACGTCAGATTACTATATGTTTATTATTATTCCAGTTTGTTCTCGCCTTTGAGGATTCAGTTGAGAAGAAGAAATACCCCCATTGGATAAGTTGAATCAGCGGTGATTTAAATTTAGTCTTCAAATTTTGAGATGAATATTTGGGTCTTTTATCATCTGAATTAAAAATGAATGGGCTCTTCAGGACATCTGAGTCATCAATTATACCGCTTCTGCTTCTCTGCATAACCCATACCTACTTATTCCCCTTTCCGTCTATGTATCAACATCGTTTCAAAAGAATATGATTGCCCAACCGCTCAATTTCCATCTCATCATGTTGTTCATTATTGAATAGCTGACAGTTCATTAAAACAAACAATGTTGTAAAGTTGGCAATTCATGGTTTGGTTATTACTATATATATTTATAACGGTATGAGTATTTCGATCATCAAGCCCATCCAATTCCCAATCAATCGTTTGAAAGTTTGTTTGATGATCTTCTGGTATCATATTGGCAGGTAAAAAAAAAATAAGAACTGTTTTCAATTTAAATATATCCATCCTATTGAAACCATTCCGTAGTATTGTCAGTTTTCATGGTTTATTAATTAGGTATAAGAGAATAATTATTGTGATCGTTGTTTTCGAATGAGTCCGTCTTTTTATAAAATCATACAATTATGAACCTTTGTGATGCTAGCTGATTTTAATTATTGATATAATTGATTACTTTAATTAATACCTCATCAAATTAACTAC
Source organism: Adelphocoris suturalis (assembly GCA_030762985.1). Lineage (NCBI taxonomy): Eukaryota > Metazoa > Arthropoda > Insecta > Hemiptera > Miridae > Adelphocoris > Adelphocoris suturalis. The sequence continues at coordinate 34,367,950 of CM061041.1, forward strand.
ACCATTGACGATCACGATATGAAACCTTGTGACTTCAGTGCCAACTACTCGTATCTTGAGTCACGAGTACGGTCCACCGAGGAACTAAATAAACGGATTTTCTCTAAAGGAATGACACATTCGTTAATCCTCCATTTTTCCGCTAGCCCCTTTTTACTGGTCCATTTTTTGTCTTCTTCAAGGGTTCTATTATTTCAAGGATTTGAAGATAAGGACGAAAGCACTAAAGCGCTTCCACTGTTACCCTCCCACGCTTCGGAGCAATTTTTCAACCTTCTTCCTGAGGGGTTGTTGATCGGCAAACTTTCTTTTGATTGATCGTTTTCTCGATGCAATCTATATACCTGGGCAGTTTTAACCGCCTACGTTCCACGCTCTGCTTTCATAAAAAAACCAACTGGACTTTACCTAAGGATTTATTTCCAGCATTACTAACACCTTGTTGTAGACTACATGATTTTATAATGAAGAAAAAAACCTAATGAACCTAATCCAAAGAAGTCCCTTTATCTATTGAATTTTTTTGTTTTCAAGTTTGCATTTTCTGACGTGCGCAATTCAGTATTAGACTTTAGAGACTCGAATTATCGATTGAATCATCATTGCTAGGATGATTAACGAATGGGCTAAATTATTCATATTCACGATTCGAAAAACTCTGTGTAATTGAATAGCAAATTTTGATTTCAGTATCTGCTAATATTTTTTGGCCTATCATTTTCTGATCAATAACGAGCGTTGCCCATGAGTGAAAAAAAGGTATCTTAACTATTTTTATATAGAAGAAAATCCATCCTAAGATGTTTGGCATCAACCACACTCTCATGCGATGAGTAGATTTCTTTCTATATGATTTTTCAAAGTTTCCCACACTGATAACGTCAAAGCGCCCCCTGCCACCAGTGCAAACTTCAAAAAATCTTGGAAAGAACATTACCCAACGTAGAAGAGTGCGGATGGTTTTACATTTCTTAGAATGGAATGTACTTTCATTTAAAAATATAAAATTAATTCTCAGATAACGATAATTTAATTACCCTTCCACTCCCCATTTTGATGACTACCTAATTAAAACGTATTCAATCACAACGCTACAATAATCTATGTCAATGAAAAAATGTTGGTATACTTTCCATTCACTCCTTCAATCCAATCACGACTTTACAATAAGCTACGTCAATGAAAAAAATGTTGGTGTACTTCTCATTCACACGGATGAAACTTCTTTGAAGTAATGTATCTTGATGGAAAAGATTACCAAAGTGAAATGAAAATAACAGAATAACATTATAGGGAAGTTTCAAACATGCAGAATGGGCCTACGAGCGAATTTTCGTAAAGAATAATATTAGGTATATTATGTTACGTTTTATGGAATTCGATCACATTGAGTGCAAAGAACTTGTTCAAAAAGATTTGCGATTTATAGCTTTTTTGGCAGCTTTTCTTATTCTGTAGCCGAATCCTAGCTACACCTAACTAAAAAGATTTATAATTAAGTTTTTAAAATATATTGGTATTGAAATATTTGTTTTATGGCTGTACAATGTCATTCCAAATAACAAAATAAATCGTTGATATCATGCTTGTTCGTTGAGGAGCGCATTTTTGGGTATGGTAAAGCCTAAATTTATGAAATTCTTTATTCGTGGCTTCTTGGGCCTCTGCATTCAACTCATAGGTATTTGTATGGACTCTATCAGAATCCTCCAATATAAGATTGCCATAAGTATTGAAGACAGCATTTAATACTAGTGATGAATGCTGATGAAATAGCTCAAATCCTTCTTTACGATCAAAGTTGAAACCAATAGCGTCCAACCCTGCATGTTTCTGAAACTAAATATAAATTGAGTCTGTTTCTATATATCTTGAAATCAATATTCCACGTCGAAACAAGCGAGTAACTAGGGGGAACAAATGTTACAGAACGTTTTGAAATCGAAACACTAAGGGTTGACAATTATTCAACCATACCACCTAAAAATGGAGTCTAAAACAAATACACTAAATATATTGAAAAAATAACAAAATATATCTATCTCGTAAGGTACACCATATTTTGGAGAGAAAATTAATTTTTGTACTTCAGCTGAGGCGAATTGTAAGCATTTCGAACGTTCTTTATTGTTTCAACGATTGCATACTGTCCTGCAACCAGCTTGAGCTGTTGTACTCACGACCAAGGGGAGTACTTCAAAACATATCGTTTAGAATGGGTTTTTTTCACTTGCGGACCATTATGTGGCATCGTGGACATCATCAGCTGATATTTCAAAGGGTTGATCAAAATCCGGTTTGATGAATTTGCTTAATGGTACTCCCTGCCCCACCCTTTGAGTGGGGAGGCGTTCACTTAGAAAAACGAAAACTAATTGAAGTGAACCTTGAAGGTGAGTGAACCTTACCTGTGCTGTCAGTCAGCTGTCACCGATCCTTTCAGGACGCTTGACATTGCTCAACCTCGCTAATCCTATGAGGAAAGGATCATCACAACGCCTAACCTATATGACAAAATATAGTATATTTAAGGTGGATAGTATTTTTGTTCAGGAAAAAACCCGAAAAGTTTCCCATTGTGCGATGTTATCTGCGATCATCACTGTCAGTTTACTTTTCCATTTCTGGATACACCAGATAAGTAGTGCTCGTCGACTGTAAATAATTTTCCCTATGTTATGTTATAGAAGTCGGCCAAGCGTCGGCACCGATGGTAAACCGGGCTTTGGCTCCTCGAATGGTAGCCGTCGTGGAAGTGGTTTCTGTAACCCGATCAATTTTCATTGCCCGCCGCTTAGCTTGGAATCGGATTTGCGGTGACTTTGTCTCCTAGGCCGTCGGTTCCACGAGGACCCGAGTCCAAGCTTCGCGTCTAATCCTTTTCCTTACCCCACCACCTTACCGCCCTTTCACGTCGCCGCGCCACCGTCGCCTTTTCGCACTCTTCTTGATATTACGTTAGAACGGCGAAGGAGAGGCTAAACCTTTCAATATATCCTCTTAGAATATGAACCCCCCGCTTCTTTTTACCCACCAGCCCTTTTCACTGCTAAGCCACAAGGGGCGCTGCCCTCCGCCCTTCTTTTCCCCTTTCGACTTACTCTAGTAAATCCACCGTGAAATCTCTGGAGAGGAAATGGAATATTTAAAAAGGAAATGGGTCAACCCCTTCTAAAATGTGAATAACCGCTCAGCCTGTAGTAGTAAGAAAAACGTAAGTTCTTTTCGTATTATATGAATAGGCTGTAGGATATTCAGTTTTAAACCTCTTGCTATAGTTATGAATAGAACTTAACAGAAGTGGAGAGCTCGGCATTCATCCTTACTTGAATGAAAAGTCGCCTTTGTTAAAAGAGAGCGAGAGATATTGAAGCAAATCGTGGATGAATAAAAACGATTTCCAACTGAGATTGTTTGAACCTTGGATTTTTTGTAACAGAAGAGATAACTATATCTACACGTAAGAAATTCATACTGATAAATTTGAGATACAAATTAATATCCTCTGTAGATAGGAAAGTCTAGGTACCTAAAAAAAATTAAAAAAATAAAAAAAATTCTCTGAGTTAATTTCTCTGAGTTGAGAAATATTGAGACGGGTCCTGATTTGTGAATTCTCTCTCAACGTTTTTTTGTTCCTCGTATACATGGAATGTCGTTATTATGGCCCCACCCCATCCCTTTGATGCGCCAATGGAGTCCAAGGTGGCACTACTTTTAGTGACGAAAGACAACATGGCTCCCCTTAGAATCTCGGCACTTGAAATGTCTCCTTAGAAAACGTGTTGAACGCCGTTGAAGAGTTTTTTGGTTGAGGTGCGGCTTAAACCATTAAATAGAAATATATTCTTCGTATAGGTCATCTCGCCCGAATAAAAATCACTACTCTTCCAGGGTCAGCGAAATTCGTTCAGAACACTCCTTCTTTCAGAGTACCTACATATGAGTATTCGGACAGAAGAAATTTTAGGTATGTGAGAAGAGAAATTACTCAATTAACATCGGGTCAACACGAGGCACGATGTCATCTAGACAGTGGTACGTGAGAAGAAATGTAAAAGGAAGACGTTCGTTCACCCTCGTAGCATTCGTGAAACAACGAGAGCAAAGATTCACGAATAGTCCAAAGCTGCCGGTCGTCAAAAGGATATTAACCCAACGTCCAGCTGTTTCGCACTAGATTTCTGCGCTAGAGTCAAGAAAAATGACTGAATACTTCACTGATATAAACGGTTTGTTATAATTCAATATGAAATGAGCAATTTAGCTCTTACTAAATATTTCTTCTCATCTCAACTAATAATAAACTTTGAAAAGTAATAAGCAAATAAGTAATACTGTAATTTTTCCATTAATAATAATAACAATTGTGGAAATCAAAACGAACGAAACAATGAACTCTCAACACAATTGTATATTATTCCAATGATATTGAAATGAAACTGCTCTTACTCCAGTAAGGAAGGGAGTCAGAAAAGCTATCATAAAATCATATACCTACTTATCAAGTCAGTCTTGAAATGTTCAGTAACAGACTAGGGATGGGCAGTTCCACCAGTTTCATGGATCGGAACTGGACGTTCCAATCCAGGGCGGGATCGAATTTTTGTTACGATCCCGTTATCGATCCCTACATCCTAACCTTTGTTAGGATTTTTTAGGATTTGTTAGGGTTTGTTTTCCCTGAGAGGTTTCGAGCCGTGGGTCCCTTCGAAGGACAAAATCTTCCTTTCGTTCTAGAAATCTTGAATCGTTCCTTTGTCTTTCTCCCCACTCACACTCTGCCTCTTTGCTCCGACTTCTCATCCTTGGGCTATAATGAAGTTTCTACATTACATTTAATCATTATAAAACGCTGGGGTAGCACAATGAAAAACCGCCTCTCAAAAATCTCAATAAAATATTATTTAAATCCGAAAAAACAATATTTTTTCAAGTAAGAAGTTTGGTGTGTATAGGTATTCAACTTAGATTTTCAATCAATTATTTTTTCTCTTAAAAAAAAAAAATAAATAAATAAATATAAACCAAATTTGCTTTTATAAATACCAACATCTTAGCTTAGGCTTGGCGATGAAACACGCGAAGACGCGAACAAAAAGATAAACAGTAAACACTCAAACCACCGAATCTAAGTTACTAATAAAATTATGTGTAAATGCATACAGAAACAGAATGTTTGCTGCCCTCTCCCTTGTTTTTTACGGATAACCCCCAACCCCCCTGTTTTCTCATTACTTACTAAGAATTATCCTGGAGTTTTGGACTCACAGATTGAGATGGGAAATTAAATATGCCTGGAAGGGAAGAAAAAAGGAAGAAATTTCTTAGTAGGCACCTTTAAAATTTCCGAGAACAACTGTGGTAGGTTCAATATAGCCTAGTAGTAACGAGTAGGTACCTATAAATATCCCCAACTTCTTGTTCCAAAAACGAAACGGAACAGTCTCGTTAAAAGAACAAATGCAAGTAGCGCCAGATCTCATTTAGATTTTGATCCAGGAAAAATAAAGATCCAAACGGCTAGATCTCAACCTACGTGGTAGGGTTATCTCTAGTAGGGGGTTCTGATCTCGCTTCGATCTGTTCCTTCATCACTTTTTTCAGTGATTACCTCGACGAGACAGGCAGATCCAATTCAAAAAATCCATCGGTACGTTCACAGCAATTTCGTTTCGATCCGTGTGGATCGGTAAAAATGGGAGCGGGTACCGATCCCAGTGCGGATCCGATCCTTGTATCGTTACACCCGGAAGCGTCCACCCTTATAACAGACTAGTAATGAACGATACCTACTATAATACTAACTGAAAATATTGTACAACAACATGGATGTTTTTGTAACTCATTAATCAAAATCAGGTGATGCGAAACGCTACAGAAGAGTTTCAAATCGTGGAATTTATTTGTTACTTGAACCACCAGGTTAGAAATCTCACAGGAAGATGTGCTCTTACCAAAGTTCGGAGGACAACTGAGAAGAAAGCTACTCAAAGCCAGAGCCCGCGGGGACTCTTTCACAGAAAAAAATTAGTGTCATTGGGGTCCAATTGGACCCCACTTGGTGGACGGAGGGATTAAAAAACTGCCCTTTTTCCACCTAACGAATTAGAACACGAATGAAACTACCATATGATGATAATTATCTCCAATGGATACGTAACGAAGCTATCCCCAGAAAGAGAAGATAGTGAAGGTAGTTTAACAGCAGAGTAGCTAAATAAGTATCTCAGTGGGCTAACCTGAGTGTTGTACCGCTCCAAATCGAAGATTTCGGTGAAGTCAGCAAGACAAGCTATCAAGAAAAGATCCACGAAAGTAGGGACACACTATTCCTATCGTAAGGACAGCACGCTCATCGTACGATGGTATTTTTACGATTAGTAATGTTGTGCTAAATGTGAACGAGCTCACTTATTATCCGCACCATAAGCATCGAATAACGGCAACGCCGACGGTGGTTCCCTAGTGGGCACGAATTCCGAATGGTGCGGATTGCGTTACTCGGTTCTATTATGGTTCCATTTAAGAGAACCTCCCGATTCGAACTAGTATGAGCACCTCTAGAAAAAATGCTTATCTGATCCATACATACCGTCTGTAGGATTCAGACTAGTGTGTCCCAACCTTTAAGCTAAGCCCGACATAGACAGCGAATTCGAGCGTGCGGTGCGTCAGGAGCGGCTGGCGGCCAATCCATGCGATCAAACCCATATTATGTATTAGAATTGAAGAACGAATTCATTTATTGAAATATACATACCTATATAAATTAATATTAATAGCTCTTCAATTTGATAAACTTGATAAACAATCTCAATCAATGATTGATAATCAATCAATTTGATAAACAATACTACATAGTTGCATGCAACTATCTATCGGAAGTTCGATACAACAGATCTTCTGATATTAATGAAGAACAGTATAAGAAATATATTGGAAATTAATTTTGAGAAAATAAAAATAATCATGTTCTCCTATAAGGAGCTAAGAAATGACGTAATGGTAGTAAGAAGCGGAAGTTTCCAGCTTGAAATAGTTCAGCCGAGGGTGGGACAGGAGCATTTCACGCTGGACACTTCCGTTACAAAGCGTGGGTTTGATCACAGAATTTCCCCGACTGCATTGCAAAATCACCAAATCACATGCACGGATTTTCCGTCCAAGTGGTACTTAGCATTAGGTGCCGGTACTCGGATGATGCTTCGATGTAGGTATATAGGAAGATCAGGTTGCTGAAATGTTGAAGAAACACAAGCTTGGTGTATGACTGAGAGCAGATGTGCTGATAACATTCTGACCAATCCACAGGTCCTAAATACTAAGAGCCCCTATTGATGGTTCTTTAACGGAATAAAGGAAAGGTATTCCACAAGGGTGCTGATACGAACAAAAATTCCTATTCCGATCAAATTTACCAATAATTCGTATAAATACATTTCTCTCCAACCCAGGATTAATTAAACTTTAACGATTCGTCCCCCTTTTCTCCTCTCTCTGTAAAAAAAAGGAAAAAAAAGTGCGTAATATTTTATGCCTTTTCCATTTATTATACACAAATTACACATGTAAAAATTGCATTTTACCAATGACTCACCAGCAAGCAAGCATCAATAGGAGATGATTTGAATGATTAAGTGACCGTCGAGAGAGGAAAATTAGGGGTGGCGCGGGGCTCTAATTGGTTTTCACCGACTCGATTAAGCGCATCATCTGCTGTCACTATTGAACGAGTTGGACTCATTTTGAATTCACTTTGAAGGGCTCATTCAATGTAGATAGTAATGGGTACACCTGCAGGAACAAACTCGTCTGTCATTTCCATAAAATGGCCTCTTCGTAAAGGCGAGGCGGTTATTTTTCCTTGCGACAAGGGAAAATAGCTTATGCACTAGCAGTCGAAACTGTAAATTAATTTAGTCGGCACAAATGACACTGGGGACGTACGCAAACTAAGGTAAAAATTGAAATTTGAAATATGTAGAGAATACATAACAGTCAATGAGATAGATTCATAATAAGTAGGTGATCAAATATGAAATATCGACAACCCAAACCCGCCCATTAGCAACTGTAATATTGGCTATTGGTCCGCGAGAGTTAACTGAAATAATCAAAGAAGTTTGGTGTCCTTTTTGAAACCTCAAAAAACGAAACTCTCCATTTTTATTGAATTTGAAAAAATGAAGCTAAGTATTTATCATTAAATTAAATATTCTAAAAACGTCCTTCATTGTATTCCGTTCTGAAATATTATAGAACGAAGCCTCGAGTTAAATGTTTTTATATATACGTATAATTTAATGCGAATATATAAATTATGGTAACTTTGTCTGTCTGTCCCATCGTCATCCCAAGGAATGACATTTGAGGGTTGAAATATAAAAAAATGTAGATTTCGAAACCTTTCGGAAACCATACATAAATTCCATACATTTCAAAGTAATTATGGCGAATCGAGTATATACTGGTAGTTGGATTTATCTTAATTAGGAGCTCAAATACTCATTCTGTGACTTCATGTGGTAATTTAACGTTTTGTGAGTTGAATTATGCTGTTAACTAATTCCCTCACAACAATCATTTCAAACAAGTTCATGTATCTCCTGAACTATAAGTTTCTATGAACTAAGTATTCTTGAGCTTGGTGAGTAGCCTAAGTAGAAAGGATTAACGGGAAAAAACGTATTTTAAAGTAAATTTCTTTCAATGGAAACGAGAACTCCAATTTCGTACGAAATGGGAAAATGACCCATGTGATATTGGACATTAATTATGCCGATCGACAAAATGAATTATTTTGAACCCGAAGTTGCTCAAAGGCGAAGTACCCGAAAATCCAGTGGCTTTTCTAAGATGGTTATTCGTCACTAGCGGCGAAAGTCGTACCCTTCCCTAAGCCGGGACATAATCATCACCAAGGAGGCTTGGATTCGGGGGGAAAGCCTTCGGCTAACTTATACATAAAGCAGCGAGGATGGACCTTCCTGGAACTAATGAATGGAGAGTATTAATTATTCAAATGCGTATCAGAGCGGATTTGTGAGGGACGATGAAGTTTGAGAATGGTAGGTAACCGATCCCCAAACTCAGAAGCGGTCGAGCGTTTCCTGTAATATTCGATCCAGTACCTCCCACTGGATATTGGCATAATATAAACGTGGGTTGAAAGATGGTGCGGTCCTGTAGATAGCCAGCTCGTTATGACGCGTATGTCTATGTTCAGAACTAATTCCTCATATACAGGGTGTTAACCTATGGTACCTGCCACAGGACAGGAATCGATTGTAAAACTAATTTGCAACAAAAAGTGCATCCTAAACTTTTTTTATAGGCTTCGTTTCCGATTAATTTCACTTTTAAAATTTAGTTCGTGATTTCGATCTTAACTCACTGAAACGTCCATAACTCCCTTAATTACGTGAGAAAATTCAAATTTGATTATACCGTTGGAAAGAGTGTTAAATTTCCCATCTTTCTAATGTACCATAAATGTTATAAAAGATGGTTCAATTGGTTAAAAATCAATCTGAAAACTGAATTTTGTCAAATCTTCAGAACGACCACTTTTTTTATACGCGTGGTTCTAACTATATTCTACATGTTAAATTTAACCTGTATTTTAAAAATATTCTCCAACATCTCCCTTTTCCAACGGTGTAGTAAATTTTATTTTGTCTTCTCTAATTAGTCCAGAATACTATGATTTATTGTTGAAAAACATTGTTTTTTCTTTTTCTTCTCAATGAAATCGAGGGTTTGTTTGATAAATGATCTTTTATGGAAATACGAGTTTGGGGTCGGTTTCTACGTATTGTTCTACGCTGAATCAGATGTTAACACTTGCATACCTCCACAACTCCGTTACAACCGAGTTTCGCACTTTAACTCAGAACTTTGAGTGCATTTGGAATGATAATTTTTTTTTTTTTGTTAAACTATATGTATAACTATAGTTATAACGGATCTATGCAATAGAAGATATTGTGTTTGATGTAGTGTTAAATAAATTTTCTTGATTATGTATTATTCTTGATTATGTATTGATTATGTAACATTACACAACATAAAATTAAGATAAAAATAATAATTGGGCTTGCACGTTGATAAGTAAATAAATTTTAATTTCATGTGGTGTTATTATCATGGAAATGACACTATTATGAGTTTTGATTTTTTCTTGGAAGGGGAAAGAATTTTTGATTTTCAATTTTCAAAAATATACGTATAAATGGGTTCTGTGGATTCAACAATGAATCCCTCTATCTCCATTTCTAACCCCCATTTGGATGATGGTGCAGTGAAAACCAATAGCTCTCCATTCACCACAGAAACGACCTCGGATGTCGCAATAATTTGGAAGTTATATCGGAATCGGTTGGAGGGAAGCGATTGAAACGTGCTCACGTTGCTCGTTAATATGTCTGCACATGCCGCTAATTGGCCCTCCCGTGTTTCCCGATCATTGCATTGAGCAACAGTTGCCCACGGAATGACCGAATAATTCTCTGTTAGATTGATTGAGCAGCGGTTACACATATTTAACGACGACAGCGAACCGGCGTTGAGTAACTGATTCTCATACAACTATGACTGTCTCGAAGTGAATATTACGTTATCTAATTGGAACTGTTATTTCTATACGTAATTCCAAATATCTTGGTTGACTTCATTATCTGGCATTTGACAATTAATCGTATGTTGGGCGAATAAAAAAATGAATGGCTGCAATCCATTTTTCTAGACAAAAATTAAAGATGCTAAACCATTAAACATAATGTAGCTTGAAGTCGAATTACATTACAAGTTGGAATTTGTATACACCGACACCCTAAATCCAAATAATAAACCATGGCTTACTAACAAATTCTCGCGATCTTCATTTAAAATAGGTTATAGTTAACCCTAGAACAGCACAGCAGTTTTACTATCCTTGGGGTGTATAACGCCTCTTATTTCCAACAAAAAAAAAAAAAAGTGTTTCTGACCCATCTAACAATATTGCAGTTGTTTTACCAACACTCAATTATTGTTATAAAAAATAAAGAAACATACAAAGATACGCCCATACCATTACCATGTGTCCATTTGGGTAATAATTTGGAGAAAGAACGAAACTTCCATCCCGATCCCAAAGTTGTGTGACGTGGTGCATGAGTATAAAAGTACTAACAATTTTTTAGTTCAAAACTATCTACAAATCGAATTATTAAAAAATGAAGTAACATGATCCAAAATGGAAATTTTCATTGAAATATTTTGAAGACTTAAGAGCCTTTACTATTGGTCTGCCTCCCTTAAAATTCACTAAAACATTGAAAACATGAATTCTACATACAATTAATTTTTAGTTATGCACTATATATGCCATGTTCCATTAGTAAATTCATTAATCGTAGTGTCTGAATCAAATTATAATAAAAATTTCACTGTTACAGGTTTTCACTTGCAACTACTTGTTGATGGTCATCTGCGTCCTATGTTGATGAGGTAAAATCATTTTGCTATCTACTTTGTCAACTTTACGGCTTATATGAATGCTCAAAAATCAACGATAACTCAGTAAATCACATTGATTGAAACTCAATCGAGTGAACCATCAGAAGTTCCAACATTATTTTAGGCGATTTTTTTTTTTTTTTTAAATAAAATTTCCTTTTTTTCCCAAGGAAATCCATTTGCTGATTATCTGAACCTTGGTCGACCGAACAATTCCAAGTACACTGAAACTTAGCTCGTCAGCTGAGTTTGCTGCTGTGCCGCATGAATCTGTAGATGGTAAAGAATTCATAATTGTTCTGAATCGCTCACTTCCTCTCAATGGGAAAGATGTGCTTCATAGGGCAATGGGGCCTACGACTACCAAAACTTTGATATCATTCAGTTGGCTTCATCAGCCACCTCTATGAGGTGTTTTAGAGTTACCTAGTTGTGGAAAAGTAGACACCTTCCACTGTGCCTTTTGGATTAAAAATGATAATTTGTACGATATGATGCGGGAGTGTCCGCAAAATCACAGAGGCCACATTCTTTGTTATGTGGTTGCAAAGCAAACAGTAGTTTTTTTTTTTTTTTTTTATATTCAGCTGCTGTGATTTGGGAAAATAGAAAATAAATCGCATGCCTAAAGACCAGGGCAAAGAGCAGGATATCGTTGATATCAAAACCAGCGGGTACTTACCATGACCCAGACGTCCAGGTCGTAAATAGCAGTGTGGATCTGAAGAATACAAAGCAAGATAAGATTAATCGTGTTAGAAACACTCATCTACTCATGTCCAAGTTGTGAGTAAGATTTTATTACGAAGAAACTATTTTATTACCCATAATCACATGACGAAGTCACTAACTGAATTTCTAATTAGCAACCGTTTTTTATTGAGGTCTTGACGTGATTTATATTCTCTTCTCCTAGTGCGTCGAAAATTTGTGATTAAGGGTCATTAACGTGTGGCAGAGGGAACTCACCTTTTCTCTTTTCTCTTTACGGTAGAGGATAATTTATGCATTCCTCTGTTAAGTGTATTATTTCTTCTTCTCTAGCGCTATAGCGGATGGGACTACTAAATGACTCAATAATGGCTTTCTCCATTTCTTCCACCAATGAATTAGCTTTATCTAAAATCTGGTGTCAGTATTCATTGGCTTTGGCAAACTTGCATGTGTGGTTCACCAACAAGTTTATGTTGAATCCCATCAATTATTCCGAACTGATTTTTCCAGCAGCAAACACATCTGAGAATTCGTATGTACTTTGATTTAATTTATGGCCCTTCAGCCGATTCCTCAGTCTCTCGCTCAATTAAACCATCTACATGGCCTTTTACTCAGGTTAACAATAATACCCTCTTCTTCCTTCTTTCGGTAAGTCCACCTCTCGAATTAATTTATTCTTCTTTGACATTCTGCCTTTTTGCAGATGTTTCAATTCATTGCAGCTTTACCACCACCAGCATCAAGTTTTTACTCTGCCACGAAGAAATCCATCCCGAAAATGCAGTCATCTCTTTTATCGTTCACAACTACAGTATGCTTCCTATTCCCTATTTTCCTTCACCATCTGAACTCCTGTAAAACGTTTCGTCAAAAATGGTCGGTTGACCTCTTTATGTGCCCATAACACACATGTGTTACATTCTAAGGCGCGTTTAGCTGTGGATTGAACAAAGGTTGCTAAATACATATGTTACCTTACTTTCAATTAGGCTGGTCCCTTCCATACCAACAAGCGAAATAAATTCTCGCAAGTCGCCAAGAAATTAAGTTTCTACCAAACGAGAAACTTTGATAGTTCATTAATAAGTTGGCATATAACTGAGCTGGCTTGGTTTTTATAGCAGTTTAGGTAATATATTTTTTTTTTCTTTCATAAAATAAAAGCTTCTCACAATAGGCATATGAATGAAGTCATAGAATCCCAACAATGAGTACGTGAAATGCATCAAAGGTTATGTGTATCATTTCGCGATCCAAATCTCGTATTAGAATTTATAAATCAATCTCAGATAGGTATGAGACATGAAATATTCATTTCAAAATTTTCGTAAACATACTTTGTAAAATCACAATGATTTGCTGATATAGTCAGGCTGCTCGACGGGAGGTTTTTATTTATTAGCGTAATTTTGGTCGGGAGTAAAAAGTGAGTATATATCTAGGTGGGGTTCTCATCCGTGCTTCCTAATTGTTGGCAGACAGATTCCAATCGGAAACCAATGATTGATGCGGTTATCGCCATGAATCTTGCTAGTGACAGTCAAACGGAAATCTCTATTTTCCTTTTTAGAATGAATCCAGGCCCGACGTTCCGGGTAAGAAAAAAAGGGGGAGGGATTTCTCGGGCGTCGCTAACTGGATAAATTGGTCCCTTTTGTATCAAGAATGACTAGCGTGTTTCTTTAATCAATCAGCTTCACAACCACACCCCTCACATCGGCCTGGGAGAGCGTGCCGAAGAGGGGGTGAAGCAACGTTAGAAAGAACAGGAGCGGGGGGTGAAAGGGTGGTGGTTGCCGTGTGTTGGATAGGTACTGAGGCGGGGGTGGAAAGTGGAAGAAGAATCAATCAGATGTGGTGGTGGAGGGACGAGGGAGGGCGCTCCCACAACTAGCACGTTACCTCCAAGCACGCCATTAAACCTACCAAGCTTCTTTTTTTCCCCTCGTCACACTGTTCCCCAATCCTTCCAAACGAACATTTCTGGTCGTTTTCGAACATTTGGAAGCTCTTACAGATAAGGCTTTCCAATTATCAACGAAAATCTTTTCTTTTTCCTTCTCATAATATTGGGGCTCCAAATTTCATTTTGAAAAGTGAATGTAGCTATAATGAAACATCGGATATTGTGATTCTAAATAATAGGTACGATTTAATAGAACATACCGAAAAGGTACATTCGAAATAGGTTTTTTACTGAATGTTTGAAGCAAGGTATTGTGCTATTGATGAAGACCTTGAGAAAAAAGTATTTGTGTATACAGAATGATTCATTTCACTAAGTTACATAGGTTTAAAAAGTACACTCAGCTGTCAAAAATTGATGATTTTAGAATGATTGAGAAGAAATTTTCTAGTTTACGAAATAATTTAATAATATTGAAGAAATGCAAAAACGTGGTAGCCTAAGCGCCTATCGTTACCTTACAGTAACAGGACGAACATTTGAGAAATATTTTTTAAATTTCTTTTCTCCCTTCTTCAAGTTATTCAGGCAAAATATATCAATACATTTTTAGGAATGGTGAGATAAAGAAACCGGCACCTATGGGTTAAAGCCCATCGAAATCATTTGCCATTTTGCACAGACTTTTACACAGAGAGATTTTATCCTACTCGTTTAATTGGATACGTATGTTCCATTAGAGGTTATAGTCCTCACGGGCTGAGTGAGATGACAGGTGATGTTTTCATTGGATCAGGGGGATCTAGGAGGGGTTGTTGGAGGAGGGGGGATTATGTCAGGGGTCCTCTGCTGCCTCACCTCTTTTAGCGTGGTTTTTCATTCTTGGACTATTGAAGGATGGATAGTGTTGTGATCATTGATTCACTGGTACGTGTCATTGGTTAACTCACACACTTTTTAAAATAACTCTCAATTTAAAAAATAGGTAAGAATGGTGAAACACTGCTGGAATTTTTATTTTTAACAGTTTTCTCAAATTTGGACCCGTAGATTCATGCTTTTCTTAGAGTGAACCATACATGAACATTTTATGTTTTTTTATCCATAGCTTTCTTTATTTTGAATGGTCATGTGCAACATGCATTTTGTAGCATTTCATTCTGTTTATTCGTCAATTCACGAATAACGTATTCTATTACATTCTATACTGTATTATCCACAAAAGGACCTTACACGAGCAGATATCCGTGACAGATCCCATCTTCCAGATTTGGGTTGACGGATGAGATCGGTCGTCGCCCCTTTACATAAAAAAAGTTATCCACCGACTTCTCGGGCGCGAGATTTGTCGCCCGATTAAATCCGCTGGTTAGTAAGCTCATACCTGGCAGATTCAGGTATATTGCAGAAGCACATCTGACAGGCTCGGGTTATCCGTCGTATCCCAAAAAGTTCCGAGATCTGGCAGATCTGAAGCTAAGTATTACCTTGATACCATGGGAATTTACTAAACGATAAACGCAAATTAACTGATTTTGCGGGAGGTATTTACGTAGGTACTTCCCTTTGAAAAGTCTCAACGAAAGAAGCGAGCCTGTGGGTTAATCGTGGCTTTCGCAGAGGAACAGCCTTGGCCACATGATATTGGTGAACCACCTAAGATATAATAACCACAATATAATGATATAATACAGACGATTGCTATAATTTATCACAATCAAAATTGTAATATTCATCTATCACAATGTAATCGTGATAACAATTATAAAAAATAATTCAATCTTCCATTATGTATCTTCCATTATGATGATGATAACCTGACGTCATAGAGTTGGAGCTAATCAATATGATTAGCAAATTTTAAAGAAAAGGAACACAGCTGGATGCAACTAAAGCAAATGGGTTGCGAACACCTACTGACTAGATCTGAAAAATTTTTACTTGCGTCATGGGTTGACGCCCGACCTAATCTGACGGATTTGTGTTTACTGGACATCTCTTTCGAGGAATAGATTGGTTATAGGGGGACTGCAGACCGCATCTGTCAGACTTCATCCGTCGCAGATATTGTTTGGCAGATCTTGTATTGCTGTGACCTACCTTTCTCAATTTTTCGAAGTTAGGCAATAACCCGCAACACTGTTCGGTCTTGCAAGTTAAGTCGTGGTTTTGCGCCGTCCTTTAGCTATGTGGCTGTTGATCGAAGCAAAAATCAATATTATCTCAAACTGGATACTTTGGTATGTATACTTATTTTTGCTTCAACTAGTTTGATTACTCTCGGAGGACAAACACCTATTTTCTAGTAGCCTGGTTAAGAGATTAAGGATTTTTTTTCCACATTTTCTCATCACGATTTTATAGTGAGCAGTGGTGTAATCAAGTCCTTTTGGATTTGTTAGGAGGATTATTTTATTATAAAAATCTGGAGATAGTTGGGGATATTTGTGGGAGTTTCGGGCAGCAGTCCTGCGGATATCTATAAAAGCCCCTAATCAACTTTTCTCAATATATAACTTAAGGATTACATATATAGATAGTCCGAACACGTGTAAAATTTACTAATTAAGAAAATAAAATAAATAGATAAATACATCAATTAATTGTCAAAATAATAAAAATAATTATAATAATAAATATAATAAATAAAATTTGAGTTGATAAGTTGAGTAGAACCCGAAAAAAGTAGATCCGAAGTTCTTAGGAAAATGATAGGGTGACACACTCCCCTTAATGAGGGTCACCTTGATCTATTGATTCTGGACCTATAGACCTGATATTATTTCAAAACGGTATTAAACCAAAATCATATTAAACCAAAATCATATAAAATCCATTCATAGGGACGTCCCTGTAATGAATGTATCACTTAATAATATGTTTATCTACTAGTTGTTGTGTAGTTATCATCGTGTGGAAGATATCTTATCTCTCAAATTAGTTTGTTATTGCGTTTCTAGAAATCTAGACGTTCGGTCATCACCTCAAACACCACAATCGCACGTACGCTGGCGAAGACAGCCATTGTGATAGATTGCGGACGACGATACCTCCTATACGTATAAAACCGGTAAATATGACAAGGGACGAAACAACCTGATCAGCAGAGTGAGATCTGAATTAAATGCATTTTCGATGTTCCATAAGATTAGTAAAGCAGTCAGGCAGAATCCGAGTTTAGCCTTTGTTGTGAGACTCGCTTCACTTTGTTTCTGTTCCGTCAAAATATTGTGCTAATAAAATACTAGTAAAAATTAATAATATACTGTTGGTGTTTTTCTTAATGGAGATTTTTGTTATAGTGCTTCAGATAATTTTGAAATCATTTGAACCACAAAATAAGCGACGCCAAGGTTTTTCTTCCTAAACGAAATTTTGCTTGAACAAATTTGATATGGCTTGATCATTATAAATAGAAAAACGCCAGTGGCTTCGGGCTCAAGAGTGGCGAAAGAGGTAAAATATTAAAGCTATCTCAGAACTTCCCCTATGACGCAATAACAGCTGATAGAGAAAAACTTCGAGAAACTGCGAGGAGAACTTCACTGTTTCAAAAGCCGGAGTGTTCACAAGAGAACAAGAACACAAAGAGAACCCATAACTTTGAGATATTGCAATGAAGCTTTTCCATCTGTTCTCTACTTCCAATCTGTACTAGCAATGATTTTCGTCTGTTGTCGCGCACGGAGCAGGTTACGAATGGCAGTTGCAACAAGTATCATTCTCAATCGATGAAGTGGTAAATTCGGTAGTGAGCAAGCAAATGATAATCATCAGTAACGCTTGCATACTAGTCTGCAACACATTGGGACATTTCATGTCTTTAGTTGCAGACTCGTCTATTAAAATGATTACCTATTAAATGATTTAACCACCTCTTCACAAATCAAAGCGTTCTCGCAATATTCGGATCACCTGCTATGAATCAAATCATCGAAACACCAGCTCAATGAAATCATCAGAAATTAACAAGCGGTTGCAATCATGTTCACAATATCAATAATTGAGAATGATCACCTGTGTGTAAACAATTATTCATATAATAACCATGCTCATAACTCAGCTTGTTGGCCACGCACTTCGCAGTAGTTAACATAATATGGTTGGATAAATCGAGAGCTTTCGAACGAATGGTCAACGAATTTTGTGGGATGAAAAACGACGAAGTACCATTTCCCTAGCAACGACTCGGTTGTAAGCGGAAATCATCAGAAAATCATTGAGCATATTTCGTTACGTAACGTAACGTGACATAACGAAAATTTGGTTGTGTGCCATAGCAAAGACATGAAATTTCAAAAATTTTATCACACGCACCACACACTGAAATACACCCATGGTTTTTGACATTTCATGTCTTTGCTATGGCACACAACCAAATTTTCGTTATGTCACGTTATGTTTCGTAACGAAATATGCTCAATGATTCTCTGATGATTTCCGCTTACAACCGAGTCGTTGCTAGGGGTTTTCTCGGATTCGGTCTTAGAATGGCCTAAAGAGGTATGTATGAGGTTATTTTTTTCTCGTGCTTGGGTTGTCCCCCCACCTCCCTTGATAGATTCCATTAGGCGGCCCTCTTTTTAACGGCGCCTTGCCTTCAACCTAGCTTCAGTAGGACGTCCTAAAAACGAACTGTTCTGTTCGTTTAATGGGTCCAAAATGTAACTCCTTTGTTATGAACTGCCAATGTTTCCCCTAGTATAGCAATTATGAATAATTATTTTAATAGTAGGCTGTCTCGTCAAAATATTTATGAATCAATCTCTGGTGTATAGAGTTCAGGTTCGGACCAGGTTGAACAAACGAAAGTGATGACGAGCCATTGTGGAAGGAGATGATAATCCGGCGGATAACTCGGTATAGAGAAGTCAGACCTTTACTGGATGGATATTAAGGAGGAAGGAAAGCCAGACCTGATTAATGACCCTCCAGACATCAGTTAGATAATTCACTTTTAATTCGGCACGCCAACCCCGAGCTCCACCCACTAGCCTCCTAATTGAATTAGATATCTGAGGAGAAAACGCTAGCTCTCCACCCCATTGCCAATCCTTTCTCTCTCAATCTGGCTGGTTTTCTAATGTAGATTTATTACGTGGTATAATAGCCCGTTTCAGGAGGTATAATACCTACTCAGTTGAAAACTGATGTCTTTGTAGCGCAGTGATTATGAATTTCCATCAATTCATAAAACGGAGAATAATGAATGTTTGAACCACTGACTGTACAGCCTTTTAATTGTTAATATTTTGATTTCAGTGTTTCCATTTGACATTCATAGACCGTACGAGGGCACAGCAGACCCGAAATCAGGGTTTAGTCTCTTTGCACAAGTTCAACACAAAGGGGACAACACCATGTTGGTTCCACGAAATGCCTTCCTCAACTCTCCCCCTACCGTCCTAGCGTATTTATCTCGTCCCGATGTCACCTCCACGATGGCTCCTTCAACAATGTTGAGTCATGAAATGCATTAATTAGTGTTTTAGTTGAGAATATATGAGCTGTATTCGTACAGTTTGGCAGCGAGTACGAGTGTATTTGTATATTTTGGCAGTGAACGAGTACATTCGAGTATTTTGGCAGAAAATGTGAGTGTATTTGTATTTGTATTATGTGAGTGTATTATCTAATTACGAATGTTTTGAGTATATATATAGTATTATATATAATATATTATATATTGATATGTAGCTAGTAGGTACACAAATACTCGCAAATGTTCGGTGCGATCACGCAAATTTCTCATGTTTTTCTGTTAATACATGAATATTTGTATTTTTAAGAATATTCGTATTTCCATTTGCGAATACGCACGCATTCCTATATGCACTGAGTGGGGTCCTATTTGTTACTCATGCAGATACCTACCGATCGGAGAGCGATTGATAAGTAAATGTTGTTTGTTAGATATTCCATATAACTGAATGTGGACTTATTCCATTTTGAATTAATGAGTAAATAACAGTTCGTTTTTCTCCATGTTAGAGGTTTATAACTAAAAACTATCTGTAAAAAGTCCCATTTTTCATAAATTGCGATTGCGGAAGCGCAACCGTAAATTACATGTAGCAGTATTTTATATTATTCCACATAACGGATTAAGCTGTAGATGGATCCCTTCCAGTTTCATTGTTCTCAAATCAGTACTCCACTCTGCACACGCGTAATCGTAAATTACATCTAGCAGAATTTTCTAGTATTCAACATAACGGATTAAGCTGTAGATGGTTCCCTTCCAGTTTCATTGTTCTCAAATCATTACTCCACTCTGTACAAGCGCAATCGTAAATTACATCTAGCAGCATTTTCTATGTACTCACTTAACTACATGTCTACTTTTCCTCCTACAACAGGTAAGAAAATGGAGTACAAAATAAAATCGATACTCCATTTCCCAAGTCAAGGATTTTGTTGCCCAAAGGCCAACAGCGTAATTTATTCCGGCATACCTGGGAATTACGCAACGGTATAAAAATATTCATACAAAACCGCTCCGACCCTAGCGGTCGGGCTAAAGAAATATCCTCCTAAGCTTACACCGCAGACGGCTTTAGAACAGCTTTTTTGTGAATATTGTCACACTCAACGAAGCCAAAGCACCGGATGGAACAGAAGGCTTGTAAATATCAAATATGACACGGTTGGGTGAATGCCCTCGGCCCGAGCTACACATCATACAAGTTGAGCGGAATACGCTTCTCTACCTCCTCCCTCTAGCCCGTGCAGAAACAAACATTTCACTCTTTTATCTCATGATCAGCGGCGGGGGCATGAGCTTTCCAACTTCAGTTTTTCCAGAGCCTATTCTCTCTTCCAATACTGACACTTTTAGGTTTGTGTCAATTGTTGTAGGGGTAGATAACCAGAGCTGCGATCGACTATAGGTCTTTTTTTCCCTTGTTTTTTTTTCCCACAGAACTCAACCGGAGATATATTGATATGGCAAAAGTTCATTTTGATACCCATGAAAGCTGTAACGGATTTGCATGTGCCTTTGGCCATGCGAATAAAGTGTTTCAGCGAGTTATATCGCATTTCATTGCATACAAATCCTGATTTTTTTTTTGTCGAACGTTACCGAATCAATTAAAACCGACGTTTCGTTCGACAACATTTTAACGAAAAGCAAATTCTGATTTGTTGGAAGCCTGAAAACAAATACGAAGATTTGGCTCAATACTAATTGATCCTTAATCGATATAATTCATGAAATTTCATGAACTTTGATGTTTAAATATATCTTTTCCTAAAAAAGATAAATAAATAAATAAAAAATACAAAAAATAATGTTTGCAATCTGCTAAGTTTTATAAAAATACAAATACGTACTCTCCTTAAAAATACTACTGGGCAGCAATTGATAAAACGTAGACTTCTAGGGGCGTGCATAAAAGTGTTTGAAAAATCATTGGATTTTCGAAAATGCACCAATGTGCCAATATTTTTTCAGTTTTTGCGAATTTTAGTGGTGTAGGAGGTTTGCATAAGCCGGCTTCAGTTTTATAGGTTGAGCTTGCGTGATGAAATGTTTACTTGCAGTGCCTCCACTTAGGGCAAATGGGCTGCAATTGATGAAACCTGTTTCGTGACTTCACTCACAATCATGAAACGCTTATATTGTATTGGTTCTGGCAGTTTTGTATTGCATGGATCCTTCGGTAATAATGCCAGAATTATAATATGAATGATGTTAGCGTTTTCCAGTATTCAAATGCCAGTCATTAGATAACTGTTTGCCTTTGGTAGAATTACATCGTTCGATATATGCTTGCAATTAATGTTCATTGTGCCATATTTTGTACGAATCAACATCAGGTAGCTGTGCTCATGAACTATAAAACTTTAGATTTCGTGATACCTTTAAGTATATAGTGCGCACCACGATCCTACAAGAGTTTACAAAAACTATGAACTGGGGCTTTCTCAGGAGAAGTCAAAAGATGATACGTACGTAGGTATACGTAGCTCAAATCTCTTAAATCACCAACCGGTTAAATTTTAATTTCTCCCTTGATGGGAAAAACAATAGATCATGGATATGTCTAGTACCTACTAAAAGTACCTACTACTCAATAGTAAATCTATCATGTAGTGCTTTCCTTTCATATTATTAGTTCACTATGGTTACTTGGCAATATTAGTTTATAACTTAGCGTAATAAATCAGCTTTCCTTAACACTACAAAGGCTTAGGGATCATGAGATGTCATGATATACTGAGAGCATTCCTAAAAGTGGCGAACGGTTTTCGTGCTACGAAAACTAAGTAACCCATTGGTTGTACATGAAAATCAATAGAAAAAAAAGCTTCCTGTAGACTTTTTCGGGGTAAAAAAGTAACACAATTTTTTAAAGTACCCCTGCTAAAAGATATATCCAATGTCAAGAATAGCTTTCAAAATTGTGAGTGTCATCCAAAGAGCCCAAGACAATGCTGACTGTCCTATTGAAATTACATCGTTGCAGCTCAGTGTTTCGATATAGGGGTCAGATTGGAAAAAACGCCATTCTTGGCGGATTCTTAAAGGAAAATTCGCGCTTATTCCGAATGTACCCCGTTATTGTCGCAAGCTAATCTTTTTACAGTCAATTAGCAAAATATGGCTTTAAGAAAACTAGTTTTTTAACACAGAATGTGTTTTTGCGATGACCTACCGAAAAAAAATCGTCACAAAAAACCGACAGAAAAAACCGTTATGTGCCTTTTATAATGATTTTCACGTACAACCAAGCCGTTGGTAGGGAAATGGAACTTCCGCAATTTTAATCGCACAGAAATCGTTCACCATTCGTTGGAAAGCTCCTGATTTATCCAACCATATTATGTTAACTACTGCGAAGTGCGTGGCCATCAACCTGAGTTATGAGCATGGTTATTTGAATCAATTGTTTACACACAGATGATCATTCTCAATAATTGATATTGTCAACATGATTGCAACCGCTTGTAAATTTTCTTATGATTTTCACGTACAAAACGTTTTTTTTTTTTTTTTTTTTTTTTTTAGAAAAATAGTCAAAATTTGGAAAAACCAATAATAATATTTCTGTTTGCAAACAAAATTATCTTCCAATCATCCTTTAAAGGCGGGGGATTAGGAGTTTATTTTTAAACGAGGATGATCCTAATACTCCAGAACCAGACGCACATAATTTGGAAGTAAGTTTTGAATGAAACTACTTCTCTGAGAAAATCAGAACTATTATCCATTTTTTGGAGAAAGCAATCATTTATTTGCAGATATTCCAAGGGACAAGCACTCACAACTCAGTTCCACCTCTCACATACAGTTCCTTCAGGTTAAAACATTGGTATATATATTTTTTTTTCTTCTAAATACCTTTTTTTTGTGTGTACCTTAGGTATATAATAATTTTTTAAATACCTTAATCTTTTAAAAAAATGAATTTTTGCCTCCACTTCATCTACCTACATCACTGAGTTTTACCTCGTCCAATAGGTGATTGGTGGATAGGAGGGCCTCTCTTCTGGTTGGAATTTGTCCGCGAACTCCATATTATCAAACAAGTTTCAGTTTGTTGGAATTCGCCCTGAATAATTCAAAAATCAATAAAAGTGAGTCGGGGATATTACTGGCAAAATTTTGTGGTATTGGAATGAGGAATAGTAGCAGAAAACAGATCTGAAATGATCTTAAAGACCACTTTGGAACTCCCTGAAAAAAATCAAAACGAAATTCGAGAATTTCGCATGCGAAAGTACAATCTCAGACTCAAGGAAATATTACTTTTAAAAAATAAAATAAATAAATAAATAAAATAAAAAATAAAAAAAGCATGATAAATTACTCACTTACCAGTGCAAGAACACGTCACTAAAATTGGTAATAATATGTTTTTTAAATCACAATTAAATCCGAACTGAACAGATCGAGTTCATCATTTGCGACAGACGTGAAAGGAATTGCTGACAAGGCGATCATTGTCTAGCGTAGACATTGACCGGAAAACAAAATGTTGAGTCCAGAAACCTTATTCAGGAAGTTTGTTGTGTTAATTCCCTCATTTCTTGGTAATATCGGATGATCAGATTTTTTACTTTTTTTCATACTCAAAGCACTGTGCAGCGGTGTCATTGAAGTGTCGTGACCCGCCGTCCCGTTGTCGTGTCGCTGGTCTGTTGTTCCGTGTCGTCATAATATAGCCCTGCCTTACGCATGCTTCAAACTGCAAGGAAGGGGTATTAATAGATGAAAACAATGGTTATAGTAGGCTCAAGTAAGGTGACATTAACACAAGTGATTAGCTCTGATTAGCTGATAACTGATTACTGAATACTAATTATTGCTGATTACTAGCACATGTCCTTGATACTTAATATATAAGTCATCCACTGTGATCCCTATTCTCTTGAACCATTAAGAGCTTATAGTAAGCGATAATCTATAATTGAAAAAATTATAAAATGAAAATCGAAAACAACATTTACCTATTACATAAGTACCGTGGTACCTTCGGATGTACATACACGGCTGTTCCAGGTACCGTGACCAGTGCTATACATAAAATTATGATGAATAGTGATTTTAACATTTCACTTCGATCACTCTTAACCTGTAATTTGTCGAGCTTAATGAAACTATCCCGAAACCTTTTTTGATCCTAATGAAATGAAGCCATTTACAGACCGAGATTTCGTTCTAGTGCATGCTTTGGGGTTATTAAGACAAGGCAAAATGAAAAATGGAAAAAACGAGCTTGGTCTCGAGCGTTAACTGAAGAAAGTGTTGATTGTAATTAGAGTCCTTTGCCCTCAGGAAACACGCAAGCCTGACGCCCCTTCCTATCAACAAAACCCTTTGAACCTTCTTCTGCTAGAACGTATGAAATTTACATTTGGTAATGGATCGACCTACATGTAGCGACTAGTGGTATAAACCGATGTCCAGGCGTGCATCATAAAAAGTTAATGACTGTCGAGTAAATGTGCAAAGGCGCAGGAATCAATAATCATGAACATAATTCACTCCTTATTTATTGATACTTAATGTATAGGTTTACCTACCATTTAGATGAATTCATTTAAGTCCGATCTACTGTTTGCACTTTGTTATTATGAATGTAAGACGTAGAGTAGCCAATAATATAATTGTGTTGCCGTTCTCCTCGTTCGTTGGCGTATTTTTGTCACAAACTGATCGAATTGTGTTCTCATACATAGCTAGCGGAACAAATAAAGAGTTAGCGGAACAAAACCTTCTTATGGAATATTCATTCAGTGTTGAAGCATCCGATTGCAAGTTCCGGTTTCTAATTTATTGGGTGCATACTGCTCTGCCTGTTCCAACAGACTCCTTCCTCCATGAGACAGATTGAATAATGGTTGTAATGATTAAGTTGCATCGTTATAATATAATACGTACTACACCAAGCCTATTACCAGGACCGTTTCCAAGCCTCATGTTCCTGTTATTTCCGGTAATCCGTTAATCGCTTTAGGCCACCCATATGCAATCTAATGACCACGTCACGTTACCTAGGTCATGTATTGTATTGCACTATTCAAACAGCCTATAATGCCTGCAATCGTGGTTGTTATGATAGATTAATCGCGATATACTGTTATTTAACGTTAACGGTTCTAGTTGGTACCTAGTTCATTGCCAACCAACTGACTGATTCCAATGGAATATAATTATGTTTCGGAAGATACAATTGTTCGGTAGCATCATCAGATGGCATGTTACCGCGGACTATTTTTGGGCTCCATAGACGGGAATAGCCTCCAACCGAGAGCCTCCTACACGTAGGTCTAAAATCGGTTCATATATCTTATATAAAAACGCAAATAAATATATAAATAATCACAGCATAATATTACAAAAAGGTTTATTATTTCTGTATTGGATAGCCCTTCTATGCAAATCATTGGTCAAAAATATTATTTAACCCCGTATATAGTAAATTATCAAAACTTGGAGCACGGTACATTCCGAAGGTGTTCATGCCTTAAAAGCTCCAAGATCCCGAAATTTATGGTTTATACTAGGTAAATCACGAAAAAATGAAAGAAAAAACAACACAAAACAACAACAAACAGCAACAACACAAACAACAAAAACAACAACAAAACAACAACAAAAACAAACATAAATCATTTTACAGTTGAGGTTCACACCTTTAAAGTTCCGGGACTCCAATAGGTGAGGAAAGAAATTAGCCTCAAAGGCCCCTCAGCCGATCAGAGCGCCTCCCGACCTAATGAATGTTTCTGGTGTCCCAAAAGAGCTTCATCCGAATTTCAGCGCCTTGAGTTGATTAGGAAAGAAATTAGCCTCATTGGTTACGAAACTGATCTGTGCCTCTCCATACTTTGTAATTGTATTGTAGATGTCCAAGAGCTAAATTTCAGGTTTCAGCATCATAAGTTAATTAAGGAGCAATTTAGGCTCAGAAGCCGCACAGCTGATCAGTGTGCACTGACATTGAATTCTAGATATGACAAAGGAGCTCCACTTTAAATTGCAGAACCATAGGTTGTCATCAATATGCCTGCGTAGATATAGACTTATGCACTTGAGGGAAAATTGATGCAATTAGTTGTATAGGGAAGATTTGGATAGTATTGATGCAGTTGGAAGGTCTGAAACCCTGAACCAACTGAAAATAAGAACGCGTAGATCATTGAAATGGTTTTATTAATCATGATACACTCCATAGCGGAATGTAGTAAATTAAGATGTAGGTAACGTAGAACGTCAAAATCGGTCAATTACAGGAAATGACGAAAACTATGCTTGAAGCAATTCACGTTAGCGCATTTGAGAATATGGAATTGGCACGGGAAAATCGACAGCCTAACCCACATATTCCCAGGAAATGTCATAAAAATCGGATGAAAACTACAAATTATGCTTATTTCTAGGATTGCAATTCAGTGCATGCGCAGGCGCTACTAATGATGAAATCATGTTCAAATGGATATGGAGTGATTAAATTGTCGTCCCTCAACTATCAATTAAACTTGAGCGGGATCGGACGAATCGGGCGTCACAAAATTACGCTCGAAGTAATTTACGTTTCCTCATGCGTAGAATGGAGTAATGACTTGCGAAGGATGAAATTGATAGGGTCACATCTGCAGCCTTACCAGCACATTCCATGACCATTAAAACAAATCGGATGAAAGCTGTTGAAATTAGACTCTTAAAAAAGAAACATACACAATCATGTTGAGATTTATAGGATTTTATAAAATAGTATTTTCCCCTACTATTCTTCAAATTTTATTGAGATCCAAAGATGGGGCGAGAAAAAATTATGCTTGGTGGAATTTACGGTTGCACATGCGCTGAAAAAAGTATTGATTTGTGAACAACGATACTGATAGGGGATTATCTACACCCAAATTTGTGTATTCCATAAACATTTCATGGAAATTGGTAGACAATTGTGGAAATTAAGTTTGTTACAAGGATTTTCTGACAGACGTTGGACACACACGCGGACACATACAGACAGACACAGCCCTTAATCATTACACTTTAGGCTTGATCTAAATTAATGCCGATGTTAGTGGCACATTCTCGGCTGCTGTATATTTGAGCCAAATTTCATAAACTTTCACCGAGATGTATTGGAGAAAAGCCCAGGGCGTCGGACGGCGTACGGCGGACGGACGGATTTTTTTCTATTCGATTTTTGGATTCTACGCTTCTTGAAACGTAAACCAATAAATTTTGAGGGGGGTTACAATTCATTTTTCTTGGTCGATTACAAAGGTTCATTATTGAACATGATAAACAAAGATGCTATGTATTACACTTAGGTTTGTTATTTCTGTATTAGATAGCCTAATTGATGTTAGATTTCTAGTCCAAAGTACAACATTATCTAACAATGAATACGTAGACGTAGGCAATATTTAATCAGAAAACAAATCACCATCTTCACTTCATGTAACACTATCAGTCGTCTATAGGTAACGAAAAATGTAATAAACTCAATGTTTTGACTAAAAATTCCCATTCCGATTTCGTCTCAAATTTGTTATAGTTCATAAGGGGAAATATACGGAAAAGTTTGGCGTGGAGTACAACAGGTCCTTATTTAAAATATTCTCATAAAAAATTACTAAAATTAATGAGCTATTTTTATTATTAGAAATTCAGACTGATGGTTTCTTTGAGTTTTGGGTTTTTTTGAGTTCCCCGATTTTTCGTTAAATTTTGTGAAAATTTATATTTGTAAAAGTTTTATTTTAATAAATTGATCTATAAGATCAGTGTTTTCAGCACAGTTTTTAAGCAACATGCAGCCCATTTTAGTCAAATAGGGACATCAAACGATTTCTTCATTACACTAGTATTTCGAACTATGTTGGCTGAAAATAACCCATTCATTGCTTTCGACATCTTTGCGGACAAATGGAAAACTAGCTTGCCTAAGGTGTTTTACGTGCACCGCAGTTTTAATAATCTCTAAGTGCCTTCTGCCTCAATCTAATAAGGAAGTTGTAGATTATTTTATCCGGATAAATATAGCCTCGAGTAGCCTTCGTGAGTGGCCCCACTCACCCTAATGACTTGAGATGGTCCAGGAGACCCCCACGTTATGTGCTCTCTCGCCTTCTCGGCCAATATAACTAAAACAACGGAGAAAAATAACAGCAGGTACCCATTCATTAGGGAAAGCGACTTTTTACACCTCACTCGTTGATGACGCAAATATTTCTTCACTCTCACTTTACGTTCACTCTACTTACAGTACACAATATTGATCTCATTTTTAGCTTTGTATGCAGTATTAGTGTGATTAGTTCAAGTTTTAAAAGCAGACTATAGGATGTTTCAACAATGGAAACTTTTTATCTCACTCGCTTGAATGAATGAAAAGAAAATACATTTATTCTTGTTGTATACAGCGCATTGGCAAAGTTCATAAACGAAATCAAAATACAATTTCATGGCAAATAAAGATAACAAGGAATTACCTTAATCAAGAATTATTCCAATTTTCTTTGCTGAAAATTTCGTTGTTTTAGCGAATCTTCAATGACAAAATGAGCTATTTAGATGGCTTTGAAATTTCAAAAGTGGGTTTGAAGGATTGGGGGACCCTCTACAAATCTGTTTCATACTTCAAAGAACACAATCAAGTTCGTTGGTCAGCCCGATTTTTTTGGCAAAAGGGCGTTTGGGGTGTCACAGTCCAAGTATTTTTCAGTGCTGAGTCGATTGCGACCACTCCTCAGATTGATATTAATGGAGAAAAATCGAATTTTAGGTGAAAAATGCCAATAATTGACCAAATGTTGACAATAGGGCATGTGGGAATTTATTGTGGGAATTGTGAGAAATTTATTATTCATTTAAATAAATAATTGTTTTATTTATATGCATGTGGCATTTATTCGAAGTATTTTTTAGTGTTGAGAAGATTGCAACCACTCCCAGGTCTCTGAGGTTCATAAAAAGGTGAGAAAAATCTATTTTTAGGTGAAAAATACCCGTAATTGACCAACTTTTCGAGTACTACGGCTTAGTGTTCTATAATTTTATTTGCTATATCGTCAGACGGCTGTCCCCTCAGTTTCATTAGGACATGGTTGGCCTCAATAACCAGAATTTAAGTGCCAAATTTAATGTTATCCACAACTCTTCTTTGAAAATTCACTCTATAAGACATGCTGCACGACGGAGTTCATTTTTCTCATATTGCCTAGAATCAACCCAACAGCAACATGAAGAACTTGAAATAAATTCCTCTCTTTATAACTGCTTTTAAACAGCTATTCAGAATAAATTGGGAGTCTCTCTTAATAAGCCTTGTAAATATCAGTTTAACGAATTTTAACTAACGCAACTAATTTGCTAATTTCATGGCTCATCGAATCGTTATCAAATTAGACTTCATGGGTTTTATTATAATTTCCTTAGTATCCAAACACGCACATGATTCACATCTAATCAAAATAAATAATAACCCAACTGATGATTTGGGAAACTTATTTCTGTTCTAGAACCAAAAATTTCAACCATGTATCATGTTTTCTCCTCGATATTGATTCGAAATTCTATGAAACACCAGCTCAATGAAATCATCAGAAATTAACGAGCGGTTGCAATCATGTTTACAATATCAATTATTGAGAATGATCACCTGTGTGTAAACAATTATTTATATAACCATGCTCAGTGGCGTAATTTGAGGAGGGGCAGGGTGGGCAGAGCCCCCCCACGATCACAGAGGATGTAGAAGTTCTTCTTGAAACGGATGCTGCGTGAACAATAATTAATAATTTCACATTACTAACGTCAGTACCAATTACGGTAAGTTCGAGAACGCAACCCGTAAAGCACGCCTGTTATGTGGGTCCAGTTACCTAGCAACTTCAAGGCTAACTAGGAACGCTCCTCCAAGGCTGGTTCCAGGGAGGGCCAAACGCCGTGGATAATATAATTGCCCATAATGCCCATCCAACAGAAGCGAAATAACTACAGTAAAAATAATGGTATGCTGGATACTATAAAGTGAAACAGTGGTGAAATTATGTCGTTCCCCCTCTCCTGAGGGGGGGCTGGCCCATCCTCATTTCCCTCTGGAAGCCATAAGTCATTTTTGCCCCACTCTCACTGCCCCTAACTTTCCCCACCTTTACTGCCCTCCGATTCACGTTCGATTGATCGATTCAATGCAGTAGCATCGATTGCGTCCTTCTTACCATCAATAAGTTTTCTTACTCATAAAAGTCTTTAATTGTCCCTGATTTTTGGTATGAGTCCCAGTAGGAATAACGGTAAAATAAAATTAATAGAATCTTACAAGGACTAAAAAATGTCTGTGCTGTGGTGATTGAAATATCCATAGTCGAATGGAAACGATTGAAAGAATCGATATGTGAACCAACCGATAAATCATTTTACTTCAGTTTGTTTACGTTTGTGAGTCTCTCATAAACGTTTGATGCCCTATTTCCTGTATCTTATTCCGTGGTAATTGTCATACAATTTTTAACATGAAAGGAACCGTAATTAGTGTAAAAGTGAGTGCTAAAGTTACGAGTTATGAACCCCTTGGAGGGATACATTAAGATCTACAAAGACGATTGGATTGGAAACGGTAAGTCAATGACAAGCCTTGTGCTCCCCAGTTCATGAGCATTTTCTCATAATAAAGACAGATTTAGTTTGGTAAGAATGTTCTTTTTGTGTCCATCAAAAGAAGGGTTAATTACCTTAATTTAAGGTACGTAAGGTTATGCTGTAAAAATAATACAATGTGTCTCCCTACATAATGATTACTTTTATGTTCATTTTCTCTCGGTAGGTAGGTACCTAAGACTCAAATTCAAATTAGGTAATTCTAAAGTGATTGTTTTCGTTTAATTTTTTTCAACAATGAACCTTTGCAATAAACTATTTCTGGCATCGGCATCGAGGGAGGCATTTCTCCTCTGCGAAATCAGATGGGTAAAAATACCGATTGTCACTTCAAGGTTCGTTCGGGACAAAGTACAAAATAAATACCTATTGTGCGTCGTACTAAGCATAACGCTTTTTCCCATCTACTTCTTACATTCTCCTCTTCGTTATAATTTATTATATATCAGATTTCCATTGATTTTATATGACCCGGACTTTTTGACAAGGACTTTAAATTTGGATTTTCGGTTTTATGCAGATATAAGGTATAATTTCGGTGATTTTACATTTAATTTGCTAATTGCTAAACTTCTGGTGCAAGTGGCGCACGCGAAAGTATTTTTCCTGAGGTCTACTTACGCTGAATTCAGAGGAAATGAGGGGGGGGGTAACATTTCTGTGGGACACCCTGTATACATGCTACAATGCCCTCTTTGTGACTAGTAGTACCCACCATACACATTTTATACTATAGTTACATATACCTATAATCTTTGGCTGCTGTTGTTGCCCCTCCGTGATAAATTGCTTTGCTACGCCACTGACCATGCTCATAACTCAGTTTGTTGGACACGCACTTCGCAGTAGTTAACATAATATTGTTGGATAAATCGAGATTTTTCGAACGAATGGTCAACGAATTTTGTGGGATGAAAAACGACGAAGTACCATTTCCCTAGCAACGCCTCGGTTGTAGGCGGAAATCACTGTAACACTATATGTTTCGTGCGCGGAAAAAAATTGACTCGCAAAATTTGCTAGGACCCCGGGGCTAAAACATGATACATGTTAATATGTGTGAAATTACGTATTGCCCTATAATGTACTGAAAATGTAGTGAACAGCAAAAGTAAATTAAGATATAAGTACATACTATAGTTAGACTGGTTGTAAAATGTGAAGAAAATAAAGAAAAATTAACTCGTTATTGTATTTCTTCAATACGCCAGGAATAATGCAAATCATGAACTTATACAAATATGAAATTAATTCTAAAAATAATATAATAGAGTTTGAGGATAAATAGAAACAAAGGACGAGTATAATTGAAAGCAATCTGAAAGAATAAATTAGGCATCAGGATTGAGAGTGTAAGGGCTGCGATATTTTTACGAGTAAGGGAAATAGATCCGAAAGAGACTGGATGTTATTTATTATCTCACGCGACTAAATGTACTACACTCTTTTTATTTGAAAACAGTTAGGGAAAATTTGATAGCCATGTGATTATTCAACCATTTTATAAATCCGAAAAAAACTAAGAAGAGAAGGCTTGGAAGGATTTATCTTCCTTAAGATCAGAAGAGTTATGAGCAAAATTAGACAGAGCGCCAGGTTCTTTAGTCCAAAGTCCGTTACCTTCATCAAACATCCACTAGAGTGTACTGGCGTCATTTCATCACTCATTCCCACGCCAGCAATCCGACACTGAATTCCCGCTCACGTTACAGGAAAAGCTTGGCCCAAGTCTCACCTTTCTAACAGTATAATTAATTTTTATTTTACTTTTTAAATTAAAGGAGAAAATTATGTTTGTAAGTTATGCATTCGAGGGTTTTAATGAAAAACGCGTTAGCAGTCAGGTTCTCTGAACATGGGGTTATGATGGTGAATGAAGAGTACAATAGTTACCCAATTATGTACTATTTTTGTGAAAAGGAAAAATTTTACTAGGAATTTAACGATTTTCCTTCCAACGAATGGGGGAAGTGAAGCAATCTCTGCTACCCGTAGGATAATCCCAAAATTTTAATCTAAGAAAAGAGGAACGGGTAAATAAAATACGAAGTTAAGTAGAAAGAGATGTTCTATTTAAATGATATTGCTAGAGATATTAAAGCAACTACCTACGACTATGCAATAAAATGAAAATAATAGATTTCTTGATTAGATGTAATCAAGACTTGGAGGAAATGTAAGTATAGTAAGAAAATAATATAAATATAGATTACCTGGTAAATGTGATGGATGATTTGAGTTGCCACGACGAACAGAGGGAGAAAAGAAAGAAGATAATCTGAATTAACCAGGGGGTAGAAGTTATGAGATTAGAGGATTGGAAGTAAGAGAGAGATAGTCAATACCTGGAACAGGTTCAAATTGAAATGTGCGGGTGGGGGAAAGGCGAAATTTGAATGCATTGGGGCTGATCAGCTGTACTAACTTAATTATGAAACGGGAGGATAGTTATCGCGGTTAGAAGCAAAGTGTGAATTGGCTAGTTCAGGGTTGGCGAGGTAACGCGAAAAGGGAATGGACGTGCCCCCAAGCGTTGTAGGTCAAGCACCACAGGGGCGCTAATAACTGGGCACCGTTACACTCCCCTTTGAAGCAAGACACAAAACTTGGGAAGTGTGGCTATGGGGCAGAACACGTGAATTGAGGTGAAGGGGGGGGGGGGGGGGAGTTCCAGTATGGCATTGTGGCTTCATGTTACGTTAATTGATCAGCAGAGCCGTTGTATTGATAGTTGCCTCAGAGTTGTGAAAACATTATTTACCTAGTGATATTGTTACATTTCCTTCTCCTTTGGTACTGGTTAATTATTTTCAATAATGAACCTTTTTAAACGATCAAGAGAGAGAGAAAAAATCTCCCCTCAAAATTTGTTGGTTTACGTTTCATGATGCATTGAATCTGAAAATTTAATTAGAAAAGTCTGCCCCTCCGCTGTACGCCACCCAAAGCTTTTCTCCAAATTTACTGGACCAAAGTTCATGAAATGTGGCTGAAAAATCATTCATCCACCGGGGGTGTGCCAGTATCATCGGCATCAATTTTGATCAACCATCAAATCATTCATCCACTGGGGACGTGACAGAGTTACATCAGCATCAATTTTGATCAACTAAGTTTCATCAATGATCGCTAGATAATGTTAGGCTTGCAGCAAGCTACACGCGTTAAGCAGCCGCGGTTTAGGCAACTCATGGCACTGTATCATCAGCTCCTGTAAGGAAAATTTAGGCGTGTTATTTAATTTCATCAATTTCTCTTCAGTAGGCGTTTACACATAATATGCAGACACATTAGATACCTATCAAATGATTCGTTTAGTGATATAGACAGGTTTTCTTCGTCAAAGAGCTTTGCAATACTGAAATAATAAATATCTGTGAAATAATAAACCTCAAATTCGCAGCGTTTATTGGTTTATGTCATGTAATGTATAGTTGCCTGGCCTTCTATTCGATACAATATCTGTCTTACTTGTTGGTTTGAAAAGTGAAGGATTTTACGTGGAGGAATAAGACGACGGCAAAGTTTATTCCTTGGAACAATAATAGAATGAGAATACTCGTTAAATAAAGTCTCAGAAACAAATTTTTTGATAAGAATGATGGTGCGAAGAGCTTTAATTTTCTGTCTACAATCTGTGAATTCCTTTTAACGTTAAACCTAATCGTTTACGGAGTATAAATGACAGGGATTAATTACATTTCCAAATACAACAGATATTTATTCGTTATGAAAGGTTTATCAATTTTCCTAAGGATTTGGTGTTTCTGTTTTTCAGATTAGTGTCAAAATAATTTCTACTGTGAGGATTGAGCAGTTTGTATCCGGAGGTGAGGTTAGTCGATGGAATGAATCGAACTCAAAAGCGGCTCAAGACTGACAAAGTTAGATGCCTACTGAAGGAAATTTAAATAAGTTAAGCCAGGCGGAAGATTTTCTGCTTAGGAAGGGATCCTCAAACTTAGGAACGGATTATGCATGTCTATAGAAGTTCTGCAGAGGTTCGGGGGAATCTCCATCCCTTGATTAATTATGACCCACTTGCCTAAACCCAGGTCGCGCTAGGGTTGGAGGGTAGACTCTCAAATTGGATGGAACATTGAAATCACGTCCCGGGGGTCTCAACAAGACATTCATCTAAGTTGTGTGGAACGGGAGGGAGCACGGAATGGAAGAGGTTGTGTGCGGGTAACGGCGCTATCAACAACGATTCACCCTTGCCAAGCAATTAGCGCTTAACCGCTTTGTTCCGATGGAGAGCTATGATTTCGAAGCATCGACTGTGTACCTGCGAACAAACTATAGGCATCGTCAGCCGAAGTCTCAATACCCTGGTGGCTTGTGAAAATCAGACTGCGATTGTAATATGTAATCAACCATTTCTCAATGGGCTATTGAGAATTGCGCTGATTTTCAAATGATTAAAATAGATTTCAACTTTATGAAATACGTTTTGGAATATGCTTCATTTTTCATGTTCTGGACTCCAAATCAAAAGAGGCATAGATTATTACTTTGCCAGATTTTGCTAACAGGTTATTACGGGGTTGTAACACTGAACAACACAATGCAACTTAGAACAACTGAATACTATAATAGATACCGTAATATTGTTACGGATAGGTATATAATTATGTACATACCGGATAGGTACGTAACAGAGACGATCATGGTTCTTTTACTATCAAAGAGTTTTAGTTCTTTAGCGTGCACATGCTTTAGCCATGGGACCCCGCTCCAAAAACGACAGCAAAAAGCGTTCAAAAAATATGACACAAAAGCAGCGCGGAGTTATCTATTGATTTCCATGTATAAACATACTGTTGCTAGGGAAATGTAACTCCCTTAGTTATCGTTCCAAGATAATCGTTCGTCTCTTGTTTGAAATCTCTCGATTTATCACAAAATTTCAGGATTCCTAAGCCGCTGTAGTGTCAAAGGGAGCTGATATAGCGCCAAATTACTAACCAATAATGCTCCGTAAATATAATGGAAATTTATGTCTTGTTTTTCTTCTTAAAATAATCGTTGTAGGTGACTGATAGTAGCGTAGTGGTGTAATAAAATAAATAAAATGGCTAAAGCATGTGCATGTTTTCAATAATTTAAGCCGACGGCTTTAAGCAACTAGCAACCGGAGGGTCAAAGGGGGGTGAGCCCACCTTTCGAGGCCCAAAGGTCCGAGTTTTTTACATTTATAATGTTTTACCACTGGGTTTTGTGCTAAGAAATAAAGCGAAATTCAGATCTTGCCGTTTTCTATTGATTTTCACGTACAACCAACGCGTTGCAAGGGTAGTGTAATTTCCTTAGTTTTCATTGCAGGAAAATCGTTCGCCGCTTTTTGGAATGCTCTCACTTTAACACAACATTTGACGATCGATATTCCAATTTAGTGCCCAGGAAAGCTGATTTATTACGCTACGTTATTGAGTAATATTGCTTCGTTAAACATAATTAACTAATAAATCGATAAGAAGGCACTACATGAAAGGTATTATTGAGTAGTAGACACTTGTAAGCAGTAGATAATAAACTATGCATAGACCTTTGATCAGCTGATTGGCTAGATTGTTCGCTCGAAAATTCAGCTCCCGCTGTCTTGAAGTCATAATTCTATTGATTATTTCTGTGGTAAGATGGCAAAAGGTGATAAGTCAAATTTCTCACATTTTCAGAAGGGCAATTTTAAGTTTTGGTCCTGCCTGAAAAATCGGCTGTTTTCTTAAAAAGCAATTTTTTTCTACAGATGATTTGAAAAAATATCTGATTATGAGATCCAGTCGAGTACCTATTTTTTTATCTTCACAATGGTTGTCTATAAACCGCTTTCGGATCAATGTACCTACTTATCACATTTTGCCAACTTCATGTGAAGATGGTAAAACATGATAAGTCATTTGTTTGTACTCTTGTTTCCAGTACTACCGTGTTTCCATGGAGTCAGTCAGACTAATTTGTCGATTTATCACTTTTTACCATCTGAGAGAAAGTAAGATTTTTCTTTAAACTTTAGAAGGCTATATATTATATCATGTATCTTCTTATCATTTCGTGTCATCTCCATTCTTTCAAATAAATTTTGTTTTCAACAGATGACCAAAAACGATAAAATTATTTATCATATTTCGCGATCTTAAATTTGACGGTTTTTGACTTATCACATTATTGTTACTATTTATAACTTTTGAAGTGGTTGTCGTAGAGACGTAATATTTTGACACCACCTAGCTACCATCTTTAGCAACTTTGCTGTGTATAAATCTCTATTTTGGGAAAGAAGTGACTTATTATCTTTTGCCATCTTAATACAGATTTAGTCTCCTAATAGACCTAGGAGGCTGAAATTTGTTATGAATTATTTACAGGTCTGCCTTGTACGAATGACAAAGTGAACACCCACCCTGATCAGCTGATTGAGCTTGAGATTTTAAGGAATTTTTCCATTTTTTAACAGAAGCATCATCATAAACAATAATGTTTCAATATAATGCAATTAGCATCAGTTCTAATGTGATGCTCAGTGTGGAACTACCTAATTTCTGCTACGAACAACTGGCCTATGACGTGTGCTCTCCAAGCACAAGAAATGAAGATTCATGCTCTCCTCTGATATGAAGCAATAGAGATGGGAAATTAATTTTTCAAAACGTAGGTACAAGGTCGTAGTTTATTCCAGAATCAATTCTCACGATCCACATCACAGTGACATTGTCTTGGCCAAGAACTCACTCAACAATGAAGAAATTTATGAATTTTCTCAGAATGTTCCAACAGAAAAATATCCATAACGGACATTTCAAGTAGAATATTTTGGACGGTAGATGCCATTACATTGGGTTCGATTCTCTTCAGTAATTGTATGTAACAACAACTTTATTTGTTGTTAGAAGTTGAAAAACTGCAGTCTTTCTGCGGCTTCGTCATTTAAAATACCTAATCGATAAGCCCGAAAGAGAAATATAGTGTCCCTGAATGAAAGCTCTCAGACGGTATCTCTCAGCAACAATGGCCGACGGGAAAAGGGAAAAGGTCAGTAAAATATTAACGGAGTCACCCGGGGCCTGGGCGTCAACAAGAGCCCAAAACGGGCCGAAAGGGGCGGACCGCTGGGAGAAGGAAGACGAGAGGGGAGCTCGAAAACCCCTTACACAGCGCCCACGAGATTCCAAGTTTCAGAGCGAGTTGGAAAAGGGCTGTAACCACCCAGTTGGGAAGTGGATGCCGTCTATCAGGAATCGCGAAATATTTAATGCGGATCTGAACTTGGGAACTTGTTGGAATTTCGAGTGAAGGGTCGAACGTTGCAGCTCCGACTTTCTTAAATGCAGCTCCATCACCCTATCCGCTGCCTGCAATACGTTGACAACTTCGATTGACATCAACTGCGCCAAAGAAAAAGAAAGACGAATTAAACATAATCTACATGTTTGCATATTTTGCGAATAATGATTTATCTATAATCACGAGTTGTTTGGGATGAATTAATGTAGTTAAGTCCACATTTAATTAAATTTACACATTCACCAACCCTATCGATGCAGGGTAAAGTCAGATAAGTGGGTACTATTTTGCTTCCTCACCACCGGAGGTAAGGAAGCTTTGTGTTCGTGATTGAAGTCGAAAAAGTTGTGTCCTCCAAAATTTAAAAATTCTACTTGCTTTTTGCGTTTCAGAGCTTGCTGATCAATTTTGGTTCTTTGTCTATCTGTCTGTGGTAAATCCTTGTCACACCCAAAACTATACCAAGTTTCAGTCCGATACCGATGAAATTTTCAGGAATTGTGCGGGTTAGCATGGTCCCCTGATGTTTTAAATGTCGTCAAATCATCAGCAGTCTGTGCGCAAGTGCAAACGTGAAGCTCTCATAACGTCGATTTATCATCATCTATTTGTCCGATTTCATTTAAACTCGGTAGCTGATTGGGTATACGTTCTAGGAAATTGCCCTAGAAATTATATCGCAGTTGTTAGAGTATTGATCATTGCGCATGCGCAAAACTAATATCGGTTCATACAGGCCAAACTCCGAGTCTAATGGAACGATTTTGATGAATTCTTCAGGAATTGTGCGGGATAGCTTTTAGATAGTCCCCTATAACTTGCATTGCTGTAACATAGATTGTAATCTGTGCGCATGCGCAAACGTCCATTTATCGAAACATTGATTTCTTATCATCTATTGGTTTGATTTCGTTCAAACTCAGAGTAGATGGGAATCTGTTCCAGAGGAATTCCTCATCAATTAAATCGCGATTCGTGGCGTAATTACTGTAGCGCATGCGCGAAACTAAAATAGATCGACACAGACAAAACTCCGAGACTAATGGACCGATGTTTACGAAATTTTCAAGGATTGACGGTTTAGCTACTAGACGTTCTCCTATAAATTGCATTGCCATTGGATTACTAGTATTCTGTGCGCATGGACAAATGTTAAGTGGAGCTAGGTGTTTCATGGGAGAGGGGGGGGGGGGGATTCTTCTTGGCAAGAAATTCAATGATAATTGAATTCAACCGGATTGTACCCAAGTAATTCGCCATAATTGTTCATCATAATGGTAGTAGGTAGTAGTTAATTTGAGTTAGTTCTCAGTTATTCTCATGAAAATCCCGTCGCTGTTATTTAGAAATGCAGACTTGGATGATTAGAATTAAAATACTGATGAATTGTGGTTCCATGATTTGTTATCACGCTTGTTCTGACTTGTAAATTCGTTTCATTTCCATGATTCGACGAACCGTTACATTATTTACGAAACAAACGCGGTGGCGAAGGTACGAATAGGAAGCATAATGGAAGAAAAATGCGAGCACTGATTAAAATTTCGGGCCGTAACCATAATCAACAAACACGAGAGGTTTTTTTTTTCTTTTTTGCTTTTCCAGGGAGCAAAGTGTAGCCCTACACCGTGATTTTGGCGCCATGCTCCCGCCTGCTGGATGGGTGACCCGCCCATTATTCTCCGTCCTCATTTGTTGTCATTTAAACGAGCCCGCTGCGGCTCAAAGTGCAATTAATACAGGTATTGTCTCTGGGGGCTCACCGACCCCATATTTCACGGAAACAAAAGCTGAAGTAATTATGTGCTCTTCCTCACCGCGTCCGTGCTCCTCTTCTATCTCTTGTCAGAATAAAATAAATTCTTTCAGGCTAGCGAGTAGCTTTCTCAAATGAGGTCTCTTTTGTTATCCACATCCAGGTCGGGTTTTTCCCCACACATGAAATTTCCGATGTATCAAGGTGGATGGAATGGAATGCCTGGGAGAATGCAATGCACATGAATGGAAAACAATACCTACCATCATTGACCGTGGTTGGTTGGTAGATGTTTCTTCGACCTCCTTTACCAGGAAATCCGTGATATGGAAACAATGATAGGACGGGACTTTCTGAGAAAGATATTCATACTTTCAACATACATAGAGAAAATAGAGGTAGTTCATTGACCACCTGTTCTTGCCTGTGAAAAATTGTTTCCAGCATTTTTTATTTATTTATTTTTTTGCATCGGTCTATGTGTGCATTAAAATATTGCGTCACTGACGTATTTGGAATCGGTTGGTGCCTACATCACAATCGGTTGGTACATCCCTCTATTGGTATGGGTTGGTAGGTACCATTGGTCTTAATGGGTTGGTATCTACATGACGTCACTCCTGGAGTTGGTTTGAGTTTCTTCCAAGGTCCGCCATGACGTGGTAGACGTCACCAGATCGCAACTCAATCAACCTATTTTTCACTATACGTTTGCCGTCGTATGTCAATGTAATATGTTGTTATAATGACATTTTTCAACAGTTTTGTTCTGCGATAGTAATATTGTGGTAATGTAAAGTTTCAATTTAACTAAATGGTCGCAGCAATCATACCTCCCAGCTCGATTATTGGTTGGAGGCAACGATACCAATCTAGTAGTGAACGATTTTTTTTTTTTTTTTCCACTTGGGACTAACTTCTATAGGAAATCAGTGTCTTCATTCGTAAATAACCTGAAAAATAATTGAAAATTCCTTAGATCTCCGTACTGCGGTGTAGATACTACATAGCTATTGTCCTGACAGTTTCATCAGTGTATTAAACAGGTTCTTATTACTATAACTGAGGCAGATTTACTTGTTTTATTGAATGAATGAAAGATCAGATTTGCTAGTTTGTCGAAGTAAACAAGGCAGGTATTATCGCCATCCTGCACTCCTAATAATAATTCCTTCATCTGTGGATGAGTGCTGGTCCTACTTCACCATCGATCTTTCTTTTGAGCTCAATATATCCAGATCAGTTTTCCAGCTTGGTCATCTCCTTCATTCGTCTCAGTAAGTAGTAGTTATATCTGTTAGAGTGTTCTTATGGTTGATTGAGTTAAAGGAGCTGACTGCTGCTGTAACACCCTTGAGGGCACTCGCATTGGTTGGTACCTACACCGCAATCGGTTGGTACATCCCCACATCATCAGCACGGTTACCCTATATGGCATGAGCGTCATATTATTGGTATCCACTGCGCATGCACGAACCACAAATCTTTGAAACAAGCATGACTTTTTCATCTGATTTCGATCAAATTTTCAGTGATTGATTTATTCATCTTTTAGATTACCTAAAACATTTCATTGATGTATACGTTCATGTAACGGATATATAGGAAGCTATGCGCAACACTCAACTTGGCAGCCGTTTTTTGCTTCCGTCTGCTCAACGTGTTTGGAGGAGATCCCAGAAGACTAATCTTCACCCATTATTTGCATACCGATTTACAAATTCAAGGAGAAGTACGTGGCAAAAGCTTGTATGATAATTATGAATGAAATCAGAGTTAAAATGCTACCTTCGAATCGTTCCCTTAATTCTAATTGTTAACGACTGATTCTTCATCTCGTCGTGAATCAGGAGTACTTTATTTCAACGTACATCATTCAAGGAGGAATGTTTTACAAGATGTTTTGTGCTTCTTAACCATAAAAATATTACCTTGATAATCTTTAAATTCAATATACTTATTGCCAGTCTCGTTCCCTAATTTTACCTAAATTTGAGAGGTGTCTGAAAGACAGGACCTTTTGGGGTGCCGAAAACGGTCTTTTAGGGAGCCGAAAATTGGACAGAAGGTGCCCAAAACCGGTGCTTTTGAGGTGCCGAAAATGGGAAAAAAAAGGTGCCCGAAACCGGTCCTCACACCTTCTTCACTTTCTTGTGATTATGTTTTTGAAAATAGGAAAATCGCGATATATATAAGGTTTAGTTTTAATAATATATGAGATCATGATAAATGAATAAAAACAGAGGCTCTGTCGATAACTATCGTAGGACAAATACTGCCGAAAAATTCATTGAGGGTGCCGAAAACTGAGGGTATTCCATTGTTTTGAAATTTGAGCAGTTTTAGGGAAAAGAAATTGATAACAACCAATTTTATGGTATAAAATGCGTTGTAAATAATATTTCATGATACGAAATAAATTTCAAGCAATTTTTAATAATGAAATTATTTTAGTACATTTTTCAGCACTATCTTGAGCGTAAATTTTTCTATTTCATCGTTGACAAATTCTTTTGATTTGCAGCTTGAAATGTAAACCGACAAACTTGTGTGAGTGGGGGGGGGGGGGGAATAATTTGTTTTTCTTGGTTGATCACCGTGGTACGATAGAAGTATTCTGCTTCCCAGCACGCACTTTATGATTAATTAACATAGAAATTAACCTTATTTACATTTAAACAAAGTACTAGTACGAACAAAATTAGTATGCATCTACCTACTAGTAAAATAGATTATTAGCAAATAGGGTAAGGTCACCCATTATTGCACACTTAAGGAAAAGTTTGACGTTGAGAGCTCGAAACATCAACCTACATAGTCCTCATTTCAAAGTTGAAACATTATTGAAGTTGAGAAGCATTCCCGAATCGATTTAAAAAGGTTAGCTATCGTATCAATACTTCTTTTAAATTGCATTTTCATCTCAGAAAACGGTATTTCTACCAGTTATTGGACAGTTATCTCCGGTTATTGGACACCATTTGCCCAGTTATTGGACACACAGAAATCCATCATGATTTGTGACTAAGACCTAACTAATCTCCTATCAAAAAATATGGTTTATCAAAAAGTGAGAAATGATAATACTTACTAAGGTTTCTGGGTATAGAAATAATGAACAGGTATTCACATATTAGAGAAATATAATATTAAAACATTGGTTAACAAAAGAGAGAGAGAGAGAGAGAGAGAGAAATTTTTATTTGGAAATTAGAGGTAGAATTGATCCCCAGGTGGAGTTTCATACCTAATATGAAAATGTGTCCTTCAAGACGAAAACTCTTCTTAGGATGGAGATAAGACTGGTAAGAACCAAGCTTTCCAAACGAAACGATGATTGCGTTGCCGAACACTTTTTAAGCACATTACTCGTAATCACTAAAGAGAAAAATCACTAAATTGACTGAAACCCGTCAAATTTATATTTTTTAGCAGTAGAGGTGTACCCCGTTCTCCTCCTGCAGAATGGTCTCATCTTAGGCTTTGGTGTTAGCCATTTCGAGAGTTTGTCAACTCACAAACGAAAAAAAGTTGGAGTATAGACCTACCTCCTGAACAATGGTTTATAAGGCACCATCAATCGGTGAAGATTTGATTGAAATTCAAATAGGTAGGATCTTTCTGTTTATGGGCATTTTGAAAAAACTGACACTTTAAAGCCAGTGCCATTTTAGGCATTGTGGATAAACTGGTGAAATCTGTACAGACATGG
Organism: Adelphocoris suturalis; assembly: GCA_030762985.1. NCBI lineage: Eukaryota > Metazoa > Arthropoda > Insecta > Hemiptera > Miridae > Adelphocoris > Adelphocoris suturalis. The sequence goes on from CM061041.1 coordinate 34,411,955, forward strand.
TATTTGCCAAAAATAAGAGCTTCTAGGTTGTGAAAAAGCCAAAACACACTAAAGAGAATAGGTGTCTAATAACAGGACCCAAGGAGAAGATCAACTTTGACCCACTTATTGGACAGAGTCCCTTGACGGGTGTGATCCACTATTTGGTTACAATTATTGGACACCACACCATTACTAATTATGGTGATAATAAATCGAAACCATGAAATTGAAGGATAAATATTTTATTATTCAGGGACACCATTGAGAAACCGTGAAAACTTTGAAAATTCCTTCACTTTGTTTTAGGGTCATTGGATCTAAGATTAAACTTTTCAGGAAAAATTTAAATTTTTTTCCTTAATTTAACTGAAATAAGGGCTGACGTTCGAACCCCCCCCCCCCCCCTCCCTCCCCAGGAACGGATAAATAAACTGATAATTCAATGGTCCACTATTTCCCTCTAGATCGATCATCCGCCCCGCTGTGAACGTCTTGTACTCCCACTCGAAACTCCAGGTAGGTATTGATTTGTACGTAGGAGGTTGTTTTATCTAAATTCCACTCAACAAAGTTGACCTCACTTACACTCCAAAAGCCGGAAATAGCTCAGCCCACGGTGGTCTGTTTATGGAATGAATTATTCAAGCATATACTAGGTCAACTCATGTCATTGAGGTGAACGTTAGATGAAAATAGCTCTTCCGGCTTTTTGATTAACCAGTTTCCATGTCCTTTAATACCCACCAGACCGTGAAACATGAAATTTGCTTAACCAAATAAACACCCATTATTTTGCTGCTCTCTCACTGCAGCCGTGGCAAAAGTGGTTTAAATGATACTCACATTGTTTTGTGATACTCACCTGTTTTGATTTTGATTGATTGATTTACGGGGGCGTAAAATCAGATCTATTCATTTTTGCTCGACTCCTCACTAATCATACCACCTTATATAAATTTTACCTACATTCTCGTGACGTGTTCTTTATTTAACTTTATTCATAATATTATTTTGTCGTTTGTTTATAATTCATCAAGCGATAATACCAAGAGCTCACGCTTGGGTTTTTTTCTTTTTTTTCCCCACCTCCTTCAACAGAAAAACAATACCTATTAACAACTTCATTTGATTTCTAATTACGATAGTGATGATTATTGATGTAGACGAGATAAAAGAGCAGGTTTCAACTCTACTCGCCAGTGACGTATAGGACACGATACTAGAGTTCCTTTTTTAGATTTATTTATAGTGTTTTTAATTTTGATCAATCTCGATATTGGTAGATTCGAGAATATCAGAATGGGTATGTATTAGGAAAATTATTAATTTCACTGGTAAATGCAAATGCATGGTACCAACGCGTAAGTAGGTATATCAAGTGATGACTGCAGAATCAAACAATCTTCTTCAACATTAATTCGAGTAAATATTTTTAGGTCATCCTCAAAAAACAAAGCCTCTATTCCTTCCAGATCCCAATTGAGTTCATAAATAAATATACTAAAGTGGATCGGGCCAAGATGCGAACCCTGAGTGACTGTTGAATCCAGCCTGAATCCACCCGAGGTAACCGAACCAAGTTCCACAAACTGCATGCGATTTTCTAAATAGCTTGTTGTCCACTTGAGCATAATAGCTCTTCTAACTCCCAGACATTCCAACTTATTCAATAGCAGAGTGTGGTTTACTTTGTCAAATGCTTTTGAAAAGTCTACATAAATAACGTCCAATTGAGGTTTATTGAGGTTTAAACTTAGGATCCCAGATGGAAGATTGGAGAACCAGCAAATTAGCGGTAACAGACCTCCGCGGAAGCCATGTTGGTTTGAGTGAATTGTAACGAGGTAGATAGATATTACCTATATTAATAACCCGAGTTCACGTTTTTTATTTTTTTTATTTTTCGTAAAAGCACCCCTCAGTTGAAATTGTAGCGTATTGCAATATTTCGCTGGTAATGTTTCTAATTAAAATTTCTTTACTTTTCATCGATTGCATTTAAATGTTTTATATTGATCCCTTAGTAAAAATAGTAGCAGCGTATTCTAGTCACTAACAAATCCATATCTGTCTTTTGAGTTTGCACTTTCGAAGATTTATGAAGGTAAAGTTACAATAATAACGACGTGTTTATTCCTACCGGCAAACAGACCCACCATCAATAAACCGCTTGCTCGTTACTTTTTGTCGGAACCACTGACAGGGTTGTGGCTCATGGGGTGGGGCAACACTATCCAGGCGACGGGCTACGGATAGTAAACAGAAACTGAGGTTAGTTTTTTTCCTCTTTTTCTTTCTCTTAAGACAACAAGTCCTAATCCACCCAAAGAAGCCGCGGGGAGAGATGTAGCCTCAACAAGCTAAAACCCGACATGAAGAACAAAGTTTCTCCTTCCGAAGTTCACGTCGAAAGTTTCAATTTGGAGCGTCGAATCACGATACCGAAAATTCTAAACCGCGAGTTTCTGCGAAGTCTTCGCTCGCAAAAACGGTTCCCCTCATCTCCCGGTTATTATGCGCATAACATTTGTGATCTAATTACGAGAGGTCTTCAGATGCATAAGAACGTTCTTACATTCCCAGAGTAAAAATGATAAATCTGTAAAGGTCATGGGTATTTCATTTATATTCGTACGAGGATGAATATGGTGGATATGAAAATGTGTTCAGGAGGACCTGTGTTCGTCAATATAGGGACGGCCTATTGGAATTGATCCAGGAGGGTAGGGGACAACCCACGTATGAGGAAAAAAATATCCATATACAAAACCGTTTCAGACCATTCTAAGACCGAATCCATGAAAAAAAAAAAAAAAAAAACATAGCATATCGTATGGTGTATGTCTATCTGTGAGAGTGTGTGTGTATCAAATTTTTTCAACGCTACCCAGGCCACAATTCTCAATCGATTTTTTAGATTCTTTCTTTGTTCGATCCCAATTTTAGTCCAGTTGTGCGAAAAATTCTGAAAATTTTGGATTTCGTGATGGGAGAGGGAGAAAGGAAGGGGTAGAACCGGAAAAAGTGTTTGTTCTAATTTCGGAGACGCCACCCAGGATACAATTCTCGGCCGATTTTGTCGATTTCATTTTTAGTCTAGTTGTGCAACAAAACTTGAGCATATTGGATTTGCTGTTGTGATGAGGGTGGATCATTTTCCCGTTTTTTATTAAAACATCTATGCTGTGAAGTGTACAATTACGGGGTCTTGGAACTGTAAAAGTATGATCCCTTCTTGGAGGTACAATGCGCCATGTTCTGATCATAAATTACATAGGGGGTTTAATATTTATAGACCAATGATCTGCGTAGAAGGGCTATGTAACACAGAAATAATCAACCATTGTGTAATAATCTACAGCGTTTTTTTAATTTTTTTGTTCTCATTGTTTCGCTGAGCATGCCTGGAGCTTACGTCCATTGAATAGTGTGATTATAACATTCCTGATCAACTTCTTTTTATTGGATGAAGTAATAAAATAAAAAACCTAGGTTTTTAATGGATAAAATAATATCATTTCATTACACCTTTCTTTTACATAATAAGACCCTCCAATGCGAAAGTCAACGATTCTTGATGAGGTAAATTAATCAGGTTGTAATGATTGATCGAATTTACCGAAATGCCATTAGAGCATTGAGCCAGGTAATGAAATTCGAAGGGATAAAATGAATCTCTATTCAGTGAACAATCAGATAAATGATTCAAACAAATTCATAGTTGATTCGTAAGCGGGGGTTTTTCTGCCAGAAGTTTTACCTGCAAGCAATCATTTTAAATATTTTATTTTCTCTCGTGTTTCAGTTAAACTCAATACCTGCTTCGGAACTAGGAGCCACTCGACTTCTTTTGTATTTCACGAGCAAATGGAAATGACGTTCTGTACAATTTCCGACAATGAGGTCGAGATGGCCGAGAATTGATTTTCCACTCGGTTCTCTACCGGTTTTTCCCCCCTCAGGAAAAATTAAAGACAGAAAACGGGCGTAAGAGACTAGGGGGAGGGGAAGGGGGTTGAGGGTTGGGGTTAAAGGGGAGGGGAGGGAGGGGGTTAGCCGAGCATTTCAGCTTCAGACAAAGTGCTGACATCATTCAGAAGGCTGGCTATAATAACGTCACCAGAGCTACTTCGCTAACCCTCTTTCCCTATTCGCTTCGTAGCACGCTCAGTAAAAAATGTGGGCTTATATTTCCAAACGAGAGTTCTTCTTAAGCATAAATCAACCCGCATTTACTGAATATCCTCGGTACATTCCACTGATGAAAACGTTATGCATACAGGGTGTTCGCCCTTAAGATTGTTAACCTTCTAGCGATCGATTCTGTGACTGATTTCCAACCAAAAGTTCCTCCCTGCAATGTTTTTTAAATCCTACATTTTTGGAGTTTTTCTACTGAGATTTTTTCGTGTTTTCGAACTTACATCACTAAATACCTCCCTTAAAAACTAAAAAAAAAAAACTAAAATTTAAAAATAAATGTGTCGTTGGAAATTGCGTTAGATTTCCTATGTCTCTAATGTATTAGGATTCATTTTATAGTAGGCCACAAAGATGGAGAAAAATGGAATAAACTCGAGAATTTTGCACTTTTGAAAAATTACTGTTCTTTCAAGGTGTGTTAAGCATTGAAACAAAATTGTAAAAATCCGTTCGCGTTGCGGAAAAAAACTTGCGCAGAATCTCACCTGCTATTTAGAGGAGAAAAGTATGTTTGTATGTTGAAAAACATTGTTATGTTGTAAAATTTGTGTGTGTATGTGGTGGAGGGGGGGTGTTAGCCGAACATTTCAGCTTCAAACAAAGTGCTGACATCATTCAAAAGGCTGGCTATAATCACGTCACCAGAGCTACTCCGCTAACCCTCTTTCCCTACTCGCTTCGTAGCATGCTAAGTGAAAAATGCGGGCTTATTTCCAAACGAGAGTTCTTTTTAGACATAAATCAACCCACTTTTACTGAATATCTACCGTTAATTCCCCCGATGAAAACGTTATGCATAGAGAGTTTTCACCCTTGATATTGTTAACCTCCAAGCGATCGACTCTGTGACTAATTTCCAACAAGACGTTCCTCCCCTGCAATGCTTTTTAAACCCTTGAACTTAGGAGTTTTTTTTTTTTTTTTTTTTACTTATAATTTTTTTCTCGTGTTTTCGACCTTACATATCACTTAAATGGTCATATTTTAAGTACCTAATTTAAATTTAAACTTAAAACTAGAAATGCCGTTGTAGACTGCGTTCAACTTCCCATATCCTTAAAGTGTTGGGATCCACCTAGGAGAAAACATGGACTAAACTCGAGGAATTTCTCACTTTCTAAAAACTACTTTTTTTAGGTTTGTTTTTCGTGTTTGTATAGGAACAAAATTGTAAGCGTTGCAGAAAGAACTTTTTCAAAATCTCATCTTTCTACCGGTATAATCAATTTTTATTTTACTTCGCTAGTTATAGGAGAAAAGTATGTCTGTATGTTGAAAAACATGTTTTTTTTTCTGTAAAGTTGAGGGTTTTTGTGAAAAATAACCCTCCAAGAAAATTCAGTTTTGGGCCTTTCAAAAACTGATGGTTTGTGGAAGTTATTCCTGTAGTAGGGACGAGAAGTCAATGGGATTATCCAAATCGTCTAGCGGGTTAAAAAATAAGTAGTTTTTCATTTTTGAAAATTTGTTGACTTAGGGATAGATTCCTATGTTACCAGCATAATCTAGAACGTTTGGCAGCCTATCCGAAAGAAAATTTAACGTTCTTTTCAACGGCATCCTTAATTCTTTGTTTACTCTTCTTTGTTGAAATCAAGGTAGTTATGACCATTTTAGGAAATTTAGGTCGGAAACATGAAAAAAAACCCCTAAAACTTAAATAACTCGAACACAAAGCGATTAAAATAAAACCTCTTTGACAAACTTTCGATTGGATATTAGTTGCAAAATACTGAGAGAGGTTTTCCGGATATACCGTAAGACACCCTGTATAAATGCACCTACAGCCTATCGACGCTCAAATTAAACCTCGCCGTCAATCAAATCTAATTTCCTCCCATTAGTGTATATCGATCTGACACCGGCTCTGACAGTTTCAGCGTCTTCATTGATGACTTCGATGTCAGCATTTTACTTGATTATAACCTCCGTGTGTCTGAATAAGTATATATCATCATTTAATTCTATGGTTAAGTTGATTTTTTGTATCACACATTTTGCACTAAAAACTAAGAGTAAAGTTTCTTATAAATAGTAGGTAGTAGGTGTAGTAGTAATAACCTTTATTCAACAAATTCCAAACATGAAATACACAACTTCTAGTGATGAACAAATCTATGAATCAGTTAACATATAAAGTGTGCAGCAACAAAAGGAGAAATCACGCATGGCTGTGATAACCCGTCATTCAGAAGTCACAGTCGCTATTAGATGTATCAAATATTTAAAAAAAAAAAAGATAATAAAAATAAAAATAAAATGCAAATCGTCGCCAACTAAAACCAGGGGAAGAAAATGAGGCAATACACATTAGCATTTTACATTAAGCGTAAATTATTTGTTACCTACAGCTACAAAAGTAAACAAACAAAACATTTTGGTATTAAATTACATGCATTACATTTCAGCACATCCAATTAGGGTAATTTTTTTGTTTCTTATAAATAGAAAAAGGACAAAAACAAACAAAATGTTAGTTAACAACTCATGAATGGGTCAAAATAAATAATAATCATTTCGTATTTCTAAAATGTCAAAATGAACAATAAACTTTAGGAGAGATGTCATAATGGAGGAATCCAACAGGTTCCGATCCAATGGAAGAGGCCACATTCCCCTCGAGATATCGTCTCTGAGGAACGGCGCTCGATGTCATTCCATTGAGTAATGATTACTTTTCCGATTACTTACGTCATATTGCAGTACATTTTGCTTGTACAAAATTCACAAGAACAGGAACGAAAAAATCTGTGATTTCGGCCTCCACAATCAAAATTACAATAACTTTACCGGTAATCGGAATGACGATTACACTTTCCGATTACTAGTAATGGTAATTGATTAAACCATTACGATTACTTCTAATCAGAAAAAGTAATTGACAAATCGATTACCATTACAGTAATTGGGATTGTAATCGCGATTACATTTCTTCGTAAGTAATTTGAATTAGTAATGGGTAATTGAATTACTTTTTCAACAACTTAGCTCGATGTTGCTTCTAGTAGCCGACAATCGAAGAGCAGGTGTGAGAAATTCTGTGGTACTGAGCTGTTACACGAACGAGGTGTAGACACGATACCAAACGGTGCACAGTGGTCCAGAACCCCCAAAAACGTGATCGAAACTCTTAGCGACTTTAATTGTATCACTTTTGATTCCGAAATGAGTTGTTATGACCTTTTCCAAGTGCGTGGATTCCAAAAATCATCTTTTTATTCACTTTTGAGACTCATACATGGTCAAAAAGTGACAATTTTCGGCTTATTTGTTGATTACCTGAACTTTTCATATCAGACCCAAGTGTATTATTGGTTATCTCAACGTTTTCATTAAAATTAACAAATAACTGAAACTAAATAGAAAATATTGGAAAAAAAAAATATGGAAAAAACCCAAATTTGGTTATTTGAATAGGTATATTAACCGGAAAAATCAAAGGAAAAATAAAACATCAGGGGACAAAACAAAGTATCTAATTAATTTTATTAGTAACGTCTTCCTTCATTTAATATTCAAGATTAATAATAGTCAATCATCAGATCAATATACTCAAATATTCGCATCACCCAATGTTATGCTGGAGTGTTGCTGTTCTCAGAATATTAGTGAGGTAATTATGAGGTGTTGGGTTGTCTGCAGTTCTCATCAAATGTGATGACTGAAGGTTCGGTATTGACGATACCGACTGTAACGTGATTTTTAACTCTTCAAATCATAATTCAAAATTCGCCGAGAACATTTTTAATTCATTGTATCTACATTTTTAATTAAACACTCACTTTTTGTTTTTAATTTATCCTTTGACTATCATCCAATCTAAACAGAATTCATTATAAATTGTCGACCCTTTGGCGTGACAACCGATGAATACGATACTGTTTGGACGCAGCCCCTGGGAGCTATCAACCCCTTCCTCTCAGTTTCTTTGAAGTTAATATTCAATATGGAGGGATCCACAGGAACGCTCAGGTTTGCGAAGGAAGGAATCAACTCGAGAAAAGTTCCGAAGAAAAGTTTTTGCTCTCCACCGCCAAAGTACGCTGCTTCTCTCAGAAATTAATACGCAGCCTTCAAAACTTCGGACGCTAACTTCCCTACACTCCTGCCGGCCAACTCAAAATTTCCTTTGTTCTGAAGCAGTTCTCTATATTGTCGGCATATTCAATTTCGTTTTGAGGAGGTGTGGGTATAAAAGCTCCTTGTTAGGAAACCGTGATTAGCATATATCCAATTCAACTGCTCGAGTGTTAAGAGCTCATAGGGGCTTTTTAATAAGCTGAAGTATTCCGAAGTGAAGGTTCTTTCTTCCCCCGCCTGGTTTGTGGGAGTAAGCGGCGTCAGTCAGTCATGTTTCAATCAACATCGGTCGATCAGAGGTTTGTAATTATCACTTCTGTCCCATTTTAGGTGCATACATTTTTCCTAATAATTAAATTTATCATCCTAATATTTATGAATTCATTACCTGCTATATTAGAGGAGTGTAGTGTGAGGACTGCTTAATGATGATCTCCACAAGGACCTCAAAATCGAGAGAGCCAGTGATGTTACCAAAAGATTCGCCAAGAGCTATGAAGAGAGGCTCCTTGTGGACCAATCCAGAAACTATCCATCCAGCTTCTCGGTAACTCACAAGTAATTTGACGTCTGAAAAGAACCAAGCCATTTGACCTTGGATGCTGATGTGCGGCAGTAGTGTGGTGTATGTTAATGAACTTACCCATAATTAAAAATTGCTTGATTTATGTGAACAAAGTATCTAGATAGTTTCCTGTTTAGTATTTCAGATGTAACTAGTTGATATATTAACAAATAAACTCTTCAAAAAAAGATTACGTAATTTTATCGCTAAAAGATTTATTCCTTTGTAAAATTTTTAAGATAACTAGCAAATACTATACGTTGTTATAAGCAAGAGCTGCAATACTAAACAGAGAACATGGGATCGTCTCTTAACCTTTGAAATTATCCGTGGGTACCAGCACACTATCCACCAGGTGTCCTTTAATTAAGCCGCAGGACGGAACAATATTATTTCTGTGGGTGATGGAAGAAAAAAAACTGGGAAGGGGGGTTGAATTAAACCAACTGAGGTAGCTCTTTGTTGGGTGGAGGTGAAAAAATAAACCGAAATGCGACGTTAACGATGTTAATCCTTTTTTTCCTTCTGCCGAAATGTTTGAGAATGGTAGCCCCGCCGATTTTTTAATGGTTTAACTTGTTAAGCCCCCCTCATCTACCCATTTTACGTGAACTCAGCGAATATGAAACAAAATCAACAGATCCCAATGCTGGCACAGATACAAAGGAAGCTTTCAAACTTTCGATAATCCTCTGGAAACAACGGATCACAAAACTTACGGTAAATACTAACAATGTTAGTATATTTAATTTCAATAAATACATAGGTACCCACTTTGAATGGAAAAATTGAGAGGGTGGAACAAATTAAAATTCTTCTAATTTTTTAAAATAAGGATCATACGCAACACTTCCTATGAATCGGATATGCTGACGACATCATTGCTAGAAATTCGCATGCCTTGGAAAATATTTACTCCATATTGGAAAGCTTGGATGCATAAATGGATCTGATGGTCGATACATCTAAAACCAAGTACATGGCAGTGTCAAAAGATCCAACCCGAAGAACTGGGGAGTTTGTGTTATTGAATGGGAGAACTTTTGAGGGAGTGCAAAAAGTTCGGTGCAACCATAACAAGTGACCGTGCACTGTCTGAAGAGATCCAGAAACACAAGGCTGCCGGCAACAGAGCCTATTTCAGCTGCATCGGGTTTTCCAAGTCACGCCTACTCTCCAGACAGTCTTAATTAGAGCTAGCCAATCAGGCCAGCGGTAAACTCGGAGCTGACACGTGGTCCCGCACTGTCAAACATGAAACATCTCTGTTAATCTTCGAACGAAAGATTCTGTGATGAATTTACGGTACAAAAATGGTAGCATGAGAGTGGGAATTCCAACCAACCACGAGCTTGACTAACCGATCGACCATGGAAATATCGACCGCTTCTTCAAGCCCCATGGAATCCAGTGGTTTGGATATGTTGCTAGAATGGACAGCAATAAGATACCCAAAAAGTCGTCAACCATTAAGCTGATCGGCCCAGAAGAAGAGGACGCCCCATGAGAAGGTGAAGGGTGGAGCGCTTGACGACATGAAGAAGCTCCGTATCCGGAATCTGGAAGGAGTGGCACAGGACAGAGCTGCATGGCGGGCGGTTGAGCGGGAGGCCATGGTTCATATCGGACTGTAGCGCCAAAAGAAGAAGATACGCAAAACCAAATACATTTCACTATTCAATATAATCAGCCAACTTCTTCACAGATTTTCCCCACGTGTATCTAACAACCAAGACGCACGAAACTGAAACCGAGGAAAACACGTCTTAGGGAGGTATTTTCCACAACTTTCTTCCTCCGTCTGTTCACCAAAATTTCACTCGACTGGCACTGTTTTGACCTCCAAACTGCTAACTCCGCCTAATTTCAACTGGCCAAACTTTTTCAACTGCAGTGAGAAATTTCATGATTATGTGAACTGAACGGCATCGGAGAGGAAGCGCTTCCGAGCTCGTGAAGCAGTGGTCCTTAACCATGGTCCGAAGACCATCAGTAGCCCGCAAGGTACCCAGAAGTGGTCCATGAGGCATTTTCGAAAGCTTGAAATATTATGTAAATATTTTAAATACTCGATTATTCTTAAGGTGTGCTTGATAGTTAAGTTAGGTGGGTTATTTATAACGGGGGTTATTTCTTTGCTTTCATACTTTTTAAATTATCCTTCATTCCTCTCTTGATTTTATCATTCTGAATTCCTAAGACCCGGCTGTTCCCAACCAATCTCTTGCTCCATCTTGTAGGCCAAATAGGTCTTCGCAGGATCTCAATTTCTTTCTAGACCCCCGGATTCATATATGCTTCCTGCCCTTTGAATGACAAAAACAACCATTGCTTGGACCCACCCGCGAACCAGACTTTGGGGCTTCTCCGTTTGTCACTTGGGCGTTCAGACAAAGTTGCAGTTTAACAAAACCCAAATGTGCATCTACAGAGCATACTAGAGGCGTGAAATATTCATGTCTCCACTCACAGGCATCACTGTACTTCCTTTTGGTTTATTCTTCCTCAGCGTCATTCATTATTGAGCGGAGAGTGTAGGAGGGAGCGTCTAGCGATTGACACGAACGACAAATAACGTCTCTCTCTGTGGCTCCTACACACCGTGGCACAGAAAATCAACTTTGAGGCACTGAGATCCATTTCAGCTTTTGCAGTGATCGTCTCTTCGGCTTTTACCCAAAGCTTCATTAATTAGCTCACTAGAAAGATCCCGTATTTCGTTAAGCTTTCTAGTAAATAAAGCTCCAGACTGAAAGTCTAAGGCATGTATCGTACAATCGATAAAGAAAACGTTACTGCATATTTTGGAATCTTGACTAATGACCACCCAAAAAATTTTACGTAATCCATTTAGTATTGAAGCTATCTCAGAACTTCCCTTATGGGGCAATAACAGCTGATAGAGAAAAACTGCGAGAAACTGCCGGAGTGTTCTCGTGCGAAATTGCGTAGTCGTAACACAAAGAGAACCCATAACTTTGAGATATTGCACTGAAACTTTTCCTTCTGTTCTCTACTTCCAATCTATGCTAGCAATGATTTTCGTCTGTTGCCGCGCACGGAGCAGGTAAACTTACGAATGGCAGTTGCAACAAGTATCATTCTCAATCGATGAAGTGGTAAAAAACTCGTAAGCGTGACCATCACATCAAGTTGTGGTCGAATATTTCATACATACTTTAAAACCCTTACGAATAACAAATACTACTAAATAACTAATGTATATCAATAGGGAAGCACTACAGTCCAGCTAAAACCTCTGTCGAGCAAAAAAACTTGTTTCTCAATCGAGGGACTAGGCAAGCTTCTTGAATAAAAATTTGGCTGACATTTTAACTAACCTCGTATTACTAAAAGGTATTGTTTTCAAATTTTGTGACGTCGAGGCATGTATTAATTTTGAAATCATACATATATTATGCGTACGTTCTCCTTTGGAATACAATGTTTCCTGGGACTACTCTTTGCAGATCGAACGATAGGTTGGAAATAAAAGGGAATCAACCCAACCCAAATACAACAGTGAACATCAAAAATTGATCAATGGTGTGTATATAACTTGGTCTCTTTTAACAATATTATTGGAAATCATCAGTGCCTTATTTCTGGAATTTGAAAATGATGGTGATACTGCTAATAATGTTAGCACGGCAGTATTTAGGAGCCGTATAAAATGATTGAACAGAAGGTGCATTGTGATAAGTACAACTTGTTAGATTGAAGTTATATATATATGCAAAATAATCATCCTCCTTTTCCTGGAAACGGTACTTACTGGAAGTCTTCCATCTCATTAAAGAGAGCAAATAACTAAATCACTTTCTGGTAATAGGAATCATTTGAGATGCAAAAGAAGCTTGGACCATTAAGGTTTCTGAGAACGGAGAAGAATTTTGTTTCACGTGCCTTTCCAGGTAGGAAGGATTTTTCTCCGAATTCAATGTTGATGCCCAGAATTTGATGTCCAAATCCTTTTCTCAAAGACCCGAAACGGAAAGGTGATATGAATGAAATAACCCTCCAATTAAACTAAAGTCGTGAGGAAACTAACAATCCTAAATAGTCAACTCGTTGGGAAAAATGTCATTTAGTTACGACTGGGAAAATTAGAATTTATGTGGACTGAATTAACCTGGAGGTCTCATGTTTCATTCGAACAGGAGAGGCTATTTTAATTTTGAAGTTGAGAAAGGAAAAAAAAAGAAAAGGTACCTAAAAGGATTGGAAAAAAGAAGAAAAAAAAGGAGTTCATTATGTCGGTGGACAATCAAGAATACTCACTGAGTTTTCAAGTTCTGCTTGGTCGGTTTTGGCTAACGATAAAAAGGGGATGGTAGGTAGAGCAGACGACAGTACTCAAAGAATAGCTTTACCATCTCTCCTTGCCAGAGTCGCTCCGGCCGAACAGTTTCGAATTAATGAGACTTGTGAAACTTCGACTCAAAGAAATTTTCTCGGTCCAAAAAGGGGAGAAAAGGTTTTAAAGCAAGAGTCACATCGGAGGGAGGGCATTGTGCCTTTATAGCTTGTTAGTGCTTTCCGCCGAATCCCTTCCCGATGGATGCCCGAAGAGAGAAGTGGGAAGGGTGAATCGATCGAGGATTTGCTAGCTCTCCTCTTACCCCTCCGGATCCGTTTGGTTTTCTCCTGTTCCACCACGAGCCCTCCGCCGAACGAACCCCCTTTTCCCTTCCCGAAGATTAATTATTGTTTGCGACTCCGCAATGCTTTCCGTCTATTTATCTTGGTGTTGAAACACTAATTCGAACTGGTGTTCTGACAGCGAGGCGCTTTGATACCTGGGCACCCGACGGCGCAACACAACGTCTGAAGGGATCGATCGGTCGTAAAACACTATCGATCAGATAGTCTTCGATGTTTGACGCCTACTGACTATAACCAAGTCGCGTATCTAATCGCATGATCCGAATCTAAAGTCCACCATCCAGGCTTTAGCTTGCATCCACTCAATTGAAAACATTGTTTCGTGTCATTGTTACGCGATATTTTATCGTGTCGATGTAAGATGAACATTATAGTCAAGATGGTCTCCGTAAAAACGCATTCAACGTTAAAATCTGTTCTCACGCACACGGGCTCGATTTGGTCGATTGGTGGAGCCATAATTTTATTACTGATTTGACGTATATTACATATATAGGAAACTCGAGTTTATAGACACTAGTTCAACTCTATTATATTGTTCTTAATTCGGCTTGGTCTTTCAGCTGTTTTCTTGTGAACGAGGAGTTACAAGAACCAAGGTGCTAATCGAAGTTTAAAGAATGATTGCATGCACCGAACTAATAATGGGTGATTGATAGCCCCCTCTCGTGATGGATGAATATCAGGAAAATTCCTGGAAAATATTTAGGTAAAATTATTTCGGTTCATAATCGAAGAGAAATCCACTTTTCCATACTTGTTGATGATATGATCAACAGAAAATCCAAAATCATGAAGTTCGTAACGACTATAAGCAAATATAACTACTAAACCACGTGTTTCCCATCGAGGCTTACTATCTGCACGTTAATTCATGCTCTGTTTACTAATGATAGAAAACTATAAAACGAGAGACTAGTCCCTATATTTGTCGTCTATCGCGTACCTAATGTTTTTTGCACTGCAGCAGTTATGGACATTCAACATTTTAAAAAGCAGATATTTATGTAGGTCCCCCACACGTGTTACTTCAGAAGGGTGTATGTGCCATGAGCCGATTCGCTGTAGGAACTATATAATGGCTCCGATAGCACTTGTATCTGCTTAATATCACTGGCCTTGGCACATAGACCTGGAAATGCAAAAACACGAGTTTCCTATTTTTTGGCATTGAATGAATGAATGAATGGATTTATTCCATAATAAATATAAAAAAATACATAGCCCATAAAAAAAGGAAATGCAAACCATAGGGATGTCCTGTGCGGCTTGGGGGAGTTAAGTTATTTCAATAGTGCTGTTTAAGTATAGTACACCGTAGGGTCAAAAATAATTCCTGATTAGAATGTTCATAAATGAACTAGGTATTCATTTCTAAGTGTGAATTAGGTAGTCCTCTATCACTACAACTAGTGAGCTTAAACACTAGGCCGTACAGATTGACGGAATCCAATTCCTAAAGAGATCAGCCTTGAAAATAATTTTTGTTTTTGGTATATAAGTATAACGAGAAAATTCCCCAAAGGACCTCATATTCTTGGGCAGAGATTGGATCATATACAGCATACTACAAAATATGTGTCTAGAGGTACTCCAGAGTCGGGTTTTTGGGGCGGGCACAACTGCTTGGGAGGTTGGACGGAAAGGATATGGGTTGTTTTTTGAAATTGTGAAGTACTCTGGGTGTTTTTAGAAAGATTAGGGAGGCCTTCAAATATAGTTGTTGAACGGAAAACACATTAACAAGTTTAAACAAATCATTCGTGTAATACCTTCGGGGTTTTTTCGCAACAGTCTCGAGAACAGATTTATAATCTTTGCACTTCCACGCTTCAATTTACCCGAAATTCGCTCATGCAATCATACTGCATGAATGAAACTCTTCTTATCTTCATATTAGTGTGGGGAATCATGACTTAAGGTTTGAGGTTCCTATATGAAACTCAAGTACCGCTGACATTCTTCGGGTGGTGTTGACTTTAGGCGCATGTAATTACAGCTGACGGTGTTTGCCATTCCACCCGCGGTTTTGCCAACGCTTCAAGAAGAAGGGTATGACAGTGGTGTGAAGGATGCGGTCTGGGTATGTAATGAAGGAAAAGGGGAAACCTGAGATGGTGCGAGAGGGTCGAAAACCGGCCGCCCCTGAGCCAGTGCCTGAAATATGGGGCGCGGACACGAGGCGGCCCTTCCATTTGTCAGACGTCTCTCTGCTGGATCCTCATCCATCAAATTATCTTCGCAGAACCTGAGCTTCTGGGCTGGGGGACGCGAGGGAAGAGAGGACCTATCAGAACAAAGAGCCCCTTCGTCTTAACCGCTCACCCATCAACTCACCAATCCCCCTCTCCCGCAGAACCGACTCCCCTCAAATATACGGCAGTCCGTCCCTTCTCCTTCTCAAATGCCACAAGGAGCCTCCTGATAAATTATACTGACTACTTGAGGAAACTTAAGTAGATTTATGTTCTACGTTAGTTCCTTAGGAGTGTCTTCCGGTACCTGTAGCCTCTATCCTATCCTCTGAATTTCCAAGTTGCATCCTATCGCATTGGATGTTACAATAATATATTTAATGAGCTTTAGTCACCTTTTCATTTTATTAGCGAATTTTCGGAGAAAATGAAGCTGTTGCAATGGCTTGGATATTTATAAATTAAAATTTTTGAAACATTTCACAAATGAAATCAGTTTTGATACCTTCTGAAACGAATCCTAAGATTTAACACTTTTTCATTTTATTTGTACAATAGTATATATATATATATATATATATATATATATATATATATATAGGTACATATATATATATATATATATATATATATATATACTATTTCGTCGTTGGATTTATAGATTTAAAGTAAATTCTGAACTCGGTGATTCACAATAGAAAACGAAATGATAATAGGAAGCTATTGCAATAGCTCCAATAATTTTAAAATCGAAATTTTCGAGAAATTTCTTCATGGGAATTGGTTTTGAGGCATTCTGAAACGAATCCTAGTTTGTAAGTTTTCCATATATATATATATATATATATATATATATATATATAATTTATTTATATTTATATATTTATATATGTATGTCTCATTCATCATTCCAGACTATTACTCTTCTTAGGATTGAGATAAAAATTCCGTCCTTGCGCCAAAAAATCAAGCTTTTCGAACAAAAGGATGATTTTGTTGGCTAGCACTGTTTGAGCCCATTAAAGTGGTCAAATTTCAAAAATGTGCTCCAAAATCACTGAAAATTGCAAACAACGGCTAAAAATAGGTAAATTTTTACTTTTTGGCAGAACTTTGCTCAAATAAAGTTTAATAATTATAAAATAGAACATTCAAAAATTTATGTACATAATTACGCTGAATAATGTACTTAAATGTCATCAAAATTTGCCAATAAATCGATAAAAACTACAAAAAAGCTAAAAATTCAAAAACCCGAACAGTAGACCATTATTTAAACTGCGTTTTTAGCTGTAAAGTTAAAAGCTAACAATTTCCTTGCACTCTTAAAGCTCAAATTTTAAAACCTTTCAACAATATACTAGGTATACGATAATTTACGAAAATTCGCTCATACGATCATGCTGCAAGACTGGAACTTTTTGATGAGTGAACTATCTGAAACTGAACTGTACGTTTGTGGCCTTATCTGAAACTCGTATACCCTTTCCACCTCTCCTCTCGCAGTAGGTGGTCCTGAAGGGAGCGTCATGCCATCTGAACAATAAACTGATAGTTCGGCAATGCTCATTCAACGCAGTCTAGTTTACCGAATCCTGGTAGATGTGCAGCTAAGTTCCTGATTTCGCAAGAATCCGCGTTGCGCGTTCTTGACAAACCCGAGCGTTGTCAACCGTGATAAGGGCGGTAGTGAGAAGGGTGTTAAGGGTTAAAGTAAACGCCTCCAGGTGTGATTCCATTATTAACGCCGAGGAACTTCATCATTAACAGCTCACGCTCGAGAAACTTGACATTTTCGCGGGTCCTCATTCCAGCCGTTCCCGCCCCTCACGGGAATCCCTGAGTCACAGGGCTCCCAACGCATCACATAGTAAGTGATAGTTATCAGGGCGTCAGTCGGCTGCGAATGGAGAACTCGGTGAAGTATCGATCGTGTGCAAAGAATATGGGTCATTTCAATATTTTGGTGAGATACATTTAGAACTCAAACGTTTTTGACATTGAAAATCTCTTAGTCGGCGGGTCAACCGGAAATTTTGTTACGCAAAGAAAAAAACGTCATGCAACCAATAAACAAGTTAGGTGTTGTTTTCTTTTGATTTTCACGTACAACCAAGCCGTTGCTGGGGAAATGAATCTTCTTCAGTTTTCAACGAACAAAATCGTTCTACACTTTTTGGAAAGCGATTTATCACGCATTTCTTTCGTAATTGTTCTTCTATTCATATCGTAGTTTCATATTTATTTATGATATAAATGAATAGTGAACATTGCCGCTTGTTTTGTTGTCACTTGGTTGAGAAGTTAATTTTGGTTATAGTAATTGTAGACGCGTACCATAACAGAAAATTACCTACCTGCGAATTTATATTCGTGGAAGAATTGGGCATCGTCTAGACTGGCTCACAGCAAATTCAGTAGGTAATTGTGTCTCAATAATTATTTTATGTTTTCTAATTGTTATTTTATTTAACACGATAAAATACATTGAAATTACTGAGACATTTTCAATGCTAATAGCTCTTCTCTCATGAGAAAGAAAGTACAAGCGGTCTGCCGCGTTTTTTTATCATGGATATTTATCATGGACCTTCTCATAAATCATTGTTTGTTGCTCCATTGATACAGAGTAAGGTTTATTATCATTATTGACCTATATTATTTATACATATTTATCTATAATTCAATCTACGAGGAATCCAAAGAAGCTCATTTCCATTCTCAGCTGTTCTATAAGTAGATGGGTGGCCATGATGAAAGATAGGACAACTTTTTATCTGCCATGTTGCCTCCATCAAAAACCATTGCTTTAATTTTCAACTTTTTATATCCTGGTTCATTCAGGTAGTTTTTGAATAATTTGTTCAGTTTTTGATACAATTCGCATCCTTGTTTCTCGGAGACTTCCGGAAAATCATAGAGAAGGATCGGCGTTCAAGGAAATACCTTTCCATTGCTTCTAACTGAGCAGAACCCGGACTTGCATTGAGGCCAGGCGTCGCAGCTCCGAGAAAACTTCTTTGGTGAACTCTTCCCTGTTTATTCCAAATCTGACCATCTTATTCTTTTGGAGGTTTTAACAATCATCAAACCTACCTGGGGGGTCATAAATTTCTCTCTCATTCCATAATTTCATCAGCAGGGACCTTGTCTCACCAGGAACTGGCGTGGACTGGCACACCAGTTGGCTTCCACCCCTTCAATCAACAAGGAGACTCGTTTGAAGAGTTTTATACATCTCATTGAGAAGAAATAATATGATCACAATATAACATATGACATCTTTATTTTCCTTTATTATGGACATTTATTTTCTAGACTTACTTTCCGTGCTCATTCATAAGTTGGTACCTAACTACCTTACCCAACTGATTGAATGGTTTATTTTATATTATCTAATTATATGTACCTATCTTTACAATTGCAATCAGTATCTCCAATTTTGTTTTGATAACGTGTTGATCTAAATGCAGTAGGTACACTGCTGGTCCTTCGAAGAGTTATATCATAACCCCTAGGTTATCCTCTTCGAATATGATCTAAACGGGGGTTGTTTCTATCACAGCCCCATTACAGTTTTGTTGGACACATTTCTATAAAACTCAATTAAGAAAAAGTACGAGCGGCCTGCCGCATTTTTGATCTTCGAATCGGATTCGGCGCCCTTGAAACTGGCGGCAAATTTTCTTTGCGTAACAAAATTTCCGCAACAAAATTTCCGGTTGTCCCGTCGAATAAGACATTTTCAATGTCAAAAGAAACATGGAGAAGGTATACCATCCAATTACTACGGCATGGGACTCTTATCAAACAAGTGATAAGTGATGAATTCGTTAAATTTTTCTCATTTTATGGTGTGATGTATATAGGGGAGAAGGATAAAAGAAGTGAAAGTGGGAATAAACGGGCAGTGAAAATGGGATGGTGAACATCACAGGAATCAGGACAAGTTCTGGACAAGTTCAGGACAAGTTCTGTGATCTCTGTCCACATAGCCCTAAACTCATCTCAGCTACAAGAAGTGTTTGTTTGTGATTTTGACCTTACATACACCTATATTGTTATTTTCTTTCTTCTGAAACATCGATTTTGTTTCCTCATCAAGAGACGAATTTATTTTGTCAATAATATTGTAACTGGGCATCGCCCGTTTTGTAAATATATAAATAAATACTCGGCGCTTCGCGCCTCGCCGGGGGGCTTCGCCAGCCTGGACCCCCCGGATCTTTTCTCTTTTGTACTGCGTAGAAAACGAGGATAATTTGCTATGCAATTCTTAGCCTGAATCAACTTAGTTTTGGAATGTAGCCAGGTACGTAAGGAGAGAGAAATTGGTAGCTTGAAATGTGAACATTTATCACATAAATCAAGCGCTTTCCAACGAGTGGCGAACGATTTTTGTGCGATGAAAACTGCGGAAGTTTCATTCCCCTAATAACGGCTGGGTTGTACGTGAAAAACACTGAAATTGTGACACAATCTATAGCAACTACTCAACTACTCGGCTGTACGTGAAAATCATCTTTAATTTCGTTTGGCACGTTACAAAAAAAATTATTGCGGGTCGGTCTAAGAATTGCATAGCAATTAAAATAAGTTGCCTGACAGCGATCAGTTGCTAAATGTTTATAAGTTCATTCAATAACGATATCTTTTGATTTATTATTCACATGGATATGTCTTTGCTCTGGGGGGTCAACCAAAAATTTCCGTGACGCAAAATTTGTGTCACAATTTCAGTGTTTTTCACGTACAACCCAGCCGTTGCTAGGGGAATGGAACTTCCGCAGTTTTCACGCACAGGAATCGTTCGCCACTTGTTGGAAAGCGCTTGATTTATGTGATAAATGTTCACATCTCAAGCTACCAACTTCCCCCTCCTAACGTACCTGGCTACATTCCTAAACTAAGTTGATTGGACTATAAACAATTTTAATAAGCCGGTTACAATATTCTTAACGTAAAGCAATAGCATCATTTACTCCACTCCATAGGAAACATTTTCATCCTCTTGACAACAGTCGACTGTTAAAAACTACTCATTGTAGTGGCTTCTCTCCACAGTTATTTTCAACATTTCTATAAGTAAACCGTTGTTTTGTTGGAATTAGTCGGGATGCGGCCCAGGGATTTGTTTAAAGTTAAAGTAGGTATTTGTTTACAACTCTCGAGGATAACCGTCATGAAATCCCCAATCAAAGAGATATCCATGTAACATGGTATGTGATTGTAAAGCAGATAGTGGAACTTGTTTACGAGTGTTTTTTAATAATCCACCGCCTAAATATTTGTTGGCTTTAATTCAAGCGAGTTTCAATAGAAAATGAAGCTATTGCAATGGATCCAAAAACTTTATAATCATAATTTTTGAGAATATTCTTCATTGAAATCCGTTATGAGACATTCAAGACGATAACTCTCCTTAAGATTGAAATAAAAATTCCGTTCTTCGCAAAAAAAAAAAAAAAAAAAAAAAAAAATCTAGCCAACAGTTTTTGAATACATTAGGTTGATAAAAAAATAAATAGATAAATAAAATAAAACAAAAAATAAATAAATAAATGAAGTGTTCAAAAAATCACTAAAAAAGGCTAAAAAAAATTTTGATTTATACTTATTAACAGAATTTTAGTCAAAAGGTGTATCAAGGATGAAATAGAACGTAATAAAATGAAGGCTCAAATTTATGTTTCATTTATAATTACTAAAGAACTATTTGAACCAAAAAAAAGTTGAATAGCAAAATATTATTTAGAAAGATTCTTTTGCCATAAAATTGGTAGTTACTCATTATTTCTTTTCACTCAAAGTCCTGAATTTTCAAAACCATTTACCTAACTTAATGTAGAGAGATAATTTTACGAAATTTCGCTCATAAGATCATGCTGCATAACTGAAACTTTGTAGTCGGCCGAGAATATAAGTAACGAATTGAAAAAGATCTCCAGATGCTACAGAATCCTCAACATCACTTTCAAGGAACCCTTAAGGGTACTAAAGGATTAAAAACAGTAAGTTAGGATTTTGGAAACTTCCTGAAATTAGAATGTTTTTTTAATCTTTCGTCAGGCGCGCCTTAAAATTTACACAAATGGGCGCTAGTATCTCACAGATAGGCAGATCACAGCTGATACCATCATAATTCACAGTGACCTGAATTAACTATTAAATCACAATAGCAATAGTTTTCAATTTATTTTAAAATTCTCTGCGATGCTGAAATTTGCAACGGAAACTGTTCAGGTCACGTGGAATAGATTTGAATGGTGCGGAACGACCATGAACAGCTGTTACTCCTTTCCTAATCACTTTTAGATGCTGAAACTCGGCAAGGAGTCCCCGAATGACAGGTATAATAGAATTTCAATGTGGGAAACCATCCTGATCAGTTGAGTGATTTGAACATGTTTCAGAGTTTATCATTAAACAACATTTTTTCATATATGGCCATAGGACATTTCCGTTCGCCGTAGGACATGTTAACGATACTTTTTTTCCCCAAAGAGGTTTAATACGAACTAAATCACTCGCAAGGAAGTTGTGGAAACCAATTTCAAAACGGAAGTTAGTGAAAAAGTTGTCTATTTCCACGAAAAAATAAAAAGTCACGTTGTTAAATCGATTTTTCCATCGGAAGTAACAAACAATAACTGAACACACTTTAGAAAGGACACAGCTTATATAGTCACAGGTGAGATTGAATCCTATTGGTCGAGAGAAAGGAAAGGGGGCTGGAGGTACAACCAATTAAGTGCAAGCAAAGCGAAGGGGGATTACAGCTAATCAGATGAAGTGAAAGGAGAGGAAGAATTACTGGTTTCAACAGTTTGAAGGGATGATTCCAAGCTTTATAGAAATGGACTTATCAGAGGTGAAATATATTGCTGGATATTCTCATTTAAATTTTTACCAGATCTGTCACTTTTGATCATTTCGATTTTTCCAAGTACATTCAACATTTGGACATTCCCTTTGGACGAAAACGAAGGAATTTTACAAACTGCCTATCTGTCAAAGCAAAATGTAGGTATGATTGGATTCCTTAAGATGTTTTGCGAATGTTCTGCCCTTATTTTCCCTTTCCCTCATTTTCCCATTCTAATGTGTGTTCAGTTATTGTTTGTTACTGATGATGGCCTAACCGTCGAAATCGATTTAACATTTTAACTCTTTATTTTTTCGTGGAAATAGACAACGTTTTTCACCAACTTAGTTTTGAGGTTTGATAGACGCTTTCCTAACTTTATCTCTTTTAGTTGATCCAAAAGTATGCTTTAAAAATAGTACTGAAGTAGTGTACTATTGTTGAAGATTCGTTATATATTTTTTTCCAATTTTGAACTTAAACCGCGAGTACCATGAATATTGATCAACAAAGCATGCTGATGTACATATTGAATATAATTGTATTTGTATTGGACCGCATTGGTGGATTCCGAGGAATTAAAACCTTAAAATAAGGAGGGGGTGAACACATTTGGCTTCTGGATATGATTAATGTTCCACAGCGCCCTGGCAATAAAGTATTTGAACCCGCAGCGCTCACCAACGGGTTCCCTCGGATAAGCCATTTTAGGCTCGTTGCCAAACCAAATAGTTGACGAATGGGAGGAGACAATTATCCAGTGAACAGTCGAAATAATAGCTTGATGCCCTAGTCAGATTTTTTCTTTGAAAATTGATAATTCTGTTGTGTTTCAGTAGTCAGCAATAATTGCATTCCATCAATATGTACCAGTGGGCAGACAAATTAACATGATTCTCATTTATCTAAAGGTGGGTAATCGATAAATCGAACGACTTGTTTGCAGCGGGAAGTCGGTCCGATTTGTCGGATATTGGACGTTCTGTTTACACAATCCCTTCGTTGTAGGTGATTTGTGAAGTTGATGCTTTTTGGCCTAGCGGTGTACGAATTACTGCTGTGGTCTATGTACATTGTGTGTCTTTTAGCAAGTGTGAAGAGGAGAAGAAAACTAAGAAGTAAGTGGAGTCGTCATTGGCTACTAAAAAAGATATTATTCGTTTCGAGTTGTTGAACTAATTGAGGATGACCAAGGATATTTACAATGAGTTATTGGATTTTATTTTTCCTTTGATTAAAAAACAAGACCCCATATTGAGAAATTCTTTATCTCCACACGAAAGAATAATAATATACGATAATCGTATAAATAATATACGATTCTGGTGGAACTAAGGTACAGACCGAGGTATATGATTGAGTCACCGTTTACACGCACCGATTTGTGTAACTGTCGACAAACCTTACAATCTGGTTCAAACTCAAACAAGTCGTAACGACTAATGGTTTATACGTTCCGTCTTGCATTCACTGTTTTATGGTTCAGGCAAATCGTTTGTTTTATCGTTGCGACTTAGTCCTTCCTAACAGGCCTCATAGTTATCTAAACTCCTGGAAAGCTATTTTCAGTTGCTGTCTAAATCACACTGCTTATCACAGCCTATGAAGAGAAAGGCATATTCGAGTCCGAAGTAGTCCGTCTCGCTGCATCTTGTCTGGAGGCTATGAACCCGTCTTCTCGGGTGGCTGAGCCTCATTGATTCGGCTTGTATGGCCATTTTGATATTGGTTCTGACCCATCCTGCGATCATTGACAGAAACATAGTGCTATCTGGATAGAAACTAATTATCTTTGCTATTTACCCTCACGAGTAGTAATTTTTAGTGGTGTTGAACATGGCGCGCAGGTCCTCCGCTGCCCTATCCTTTTTCCTGTCTTCTCATGATCTGTTACATCAGCTATCTCATTCAACTGACGGGAGGCATAAGAAGAGGCGTTAGAAATTGTCACATGGATGTCAAAAAAGACAATCTCTCCCTATACTAAACCCCGTGTGACTGTCAGCGACAAGACCATATGCTCCATTTTTTCCGTCTTTCAGAACTGGTTTCACCACTACTCCACTCCTTGCTAGATTCGCCTAGGTTGCTACAGCATCACTAATTTTTTTTGTGCCCATGACTTGTCAATCATCTTATCTTGTTGTTAAGAGCATAGATTAGAGAAAGCTTCAGTCAAAACCCATCATATGGTACGGAGAGGCCAATAGGATTATATCCTCACCTCAACCTTAGGCCATATCGAAATTATTGTGTTGGCCAGCATATAAAGAAGAACCATTAAAAGCCATTGGGATGCCTTACATTCCGTGATCCGACGAATACTACGCTGTTTTCGGAGTTATAAAATCTCGATGTGCTTCCGGCATCGTTCTTTGTTGGCTTACTTTTTTTCCATCATTTTTCCAGCCAATACTTGTGATACTTGTTCATTACCGATATTCCATCATATTAAAGGAGTGGAGTTATGCTTTCCACCAATTTCAAGGTAGGTATTATGATTGGTTTAGGATCTGATAAGTTGGTTTTCTGATGTTATTTTTGCACTTTTTCTACAGTAAAATTATTACTACATACATGATGACCCAATAGTCGACATACAATCATGTCCATATAGCACCCCTCCCCCCTCCTTCCATAGGTAACTTTTCTCAATAATTTTTTTAATACCAAAATACCCAAGTGAAACTTGGTAAGCCTGTTTGGGGTGTCTAATACTAAGTTTTAAGCAAAAAAATGTCAGAAAAATCCGAATAGAGGGATTGGGTACTTACAAATTTTGTTCCCCACTTTTTTCCGAATGATACTTCATTTTAAAGGTTTATTAGTGCCAAGCATGATAGTGAAACAAAAATGGCGATATCTTATTCGTTTCACGGATCGGAGCTGATGAACCATGATAGTAGATAGGTAGGTACTTTTAGAAAAAATCGCGTTTCTTCATCGGTGATCAGCTCCAATCCGAAAACGGAATAAGAAATCGTAATTCCGATTTCGCCATCATTTGCAGCACCTAAAAATCTTTACTTAATTAATTATTGGAATTGATAAATTAAAATTGCCTTACAAACAACATGAAACAACGATTATATCGACTCCAGTGTAATTCTGTCTTCATGAAACCGAGTACATTATAACTTTCGTAACTATAGTGTGAATGGTGTTGCGTGTTGGTAAGTAGTCGTCATTTGTTATTCCATAATTCCATTTGTTTCATTTCAGTTGGTAGATTTTTTCCACAAATCAATCAACGGATAACAACAATAATCACGATGTCAGAGTTTAGTGAAATATTTATTGTTCTACGGGTTGAGTTTCCTCATTGAGTTTCATAGTTTCACCACCCCATGATGAGTAGGAGCAAATGCGAAATCCTCGTGGGTAGCACTGATCACTTCTGCAACCCCCCCCCCCCTCCTCTATAATTTATTAATTTCACTGTTTTCTAATCAACGTTAGTCTCCACAGCTTTGCAGATGTAAAATTTGTGTAACGAAATTCACAGTTTTTATCATATTATGAACAACTTCTCAAGGAATGTGCGTAATGGAATCGAAAAGGTCCTCAATGAATTCCATTGTTACCAAAACGAAGTAAATTCGACAAATTCGTAAACGAAACACAATTTACGGATTCATCAGTCTTGGTTTCTATTAATGGGATTTAGTGGTCTGATGTTTTCTAAATCCTCTATCATGCATTTCAATTTTTGTACATTTATGATATGGATACGGAAAACATGCGTGCAACACTAGGTTAAATATACTAAGTTTTCTTTCGTTGCGCCGTATTTAAAGAGGGTATTTTAAATGACATTAATCTCCATGAAACCTTGACTCCAATGGGGTGCAGTGAACTCATACGAATTTCTAATAATTAATTTACTTTTTACGTCAAAATGGAAAAATAATGACCGAGTACGACTAATAAAAATAATAGTCCTCTTTGCATTCATACACTTTACTGGTGGAGCATTGTGTAACGCGATTCTGTCTACGCTCGTATAGAGGAGGATCGTATGAATGTAACGAAACTCCAACTGCTTGAGTTGCTCATTTCGCATTCAAATACGATGTTAACACGATATCCTTCAGATGTTCTCCACTCCGAGCAGATAGAACAAAAGGAATTCGGAAGAGCGAATACTTGAGCGTTATTACGGCCCTATGACAAAGGAAAGTGTACATTCCATCTGGGTATCCGAAATTTTTGCACACCAATGAAAAATGATGTTGGTAGTAATTAGATCGTGAAAGGATAATTCTAGTTGGAATGAACACAGTCATTGGTTGGAAAATTTTGATTCAAATACTTATTAGGTAGGTACCTAACGTGATTTTTCATTGAAATCCGTATTGAGGTATTCTGAAACGATTACTGAAGTTTGCGCTTTTTCGTTTGTATATATATACAATCCAAGGTTGGAATGATATATATATACGAAATGGAATGATAAGTAAATACGAATATTTAATACTGAGTGGTCAAGAACATTAGTCATTATATATATATATATATATATATATATATATATGTATATATATATATATATATATATATATATATATATATATATATATATATATATATATATATATATATATATATATATATATATATATATATATATATATATATATATCATTCCAGACGATAACTCTCCTTAGGATTGAGATGAAAATCTCGCGCCAACAAATTTAGCTTTCCAAACGGAAGGATGAGTTCGTTGGCAAACAAATTTTGAGCCCATTAAATTGGTAAAAGTTCGAAAAATGTACTGAAAAAATCAATAAAAATTGCTGAAAACGGCCAAAAAAGTTACATTTAAATTTTTTTAGCTGAGTAAGAGTCAAAACAACATTATCAACGCTTAAATAGGACATTATAATATTTTTTCACAAAATGATGCTGAAAAAGTACTTTAAATTTCATTAATATTTGCTAAAAAATCTGAAAAAACTGCAAAAAAAAAAAAAAAAAAAAAAAAAAAACTAGAAATCCAAGATCGATTCTTAATCACCGAATTTAATTTGAGTAAGCATTTTTCGCCCTAAAATTGGTTTTAAACAATTTTTTTGTACGGAAATTGTTCAAATTTCAATGCAATTTAAAATATTATAACACGAGGTTATAGGTAGTTTACGAAAATTCGCTCATACGGTCATGCTGCATGACTGGAACTTCTAACATTAGTGATCGTATTTACTTACTATACTAGTAACGCTATGCGTTAACAAATGTGTTAAACGATTCCTACATATATTTTAATACTCCCAACGTCTGTTTCACATCTATTGAACCTTAGAAAACCAAATATAGTCGAATAATAATTAGTGATGGCTTGGATCCAATTTGACCTTACCTTTGCTCGATTCTGCGAACATCCACCTTGTCGTTTGAGGGTTAAAGTTAATGACACTCAAAAACGTTTCGTTTCTATCGGAGCTCCAAGCTGATAATCTAATGAGCCCGGTCTTCAATACGTTACATTCAAGTTCGGGGTGGTTTTCGATACGGTAAGTTTGAAAAGCCCTTCTAACTTGCTCTTCCCTACTTGGCCTCCTCTCACGAAACCACCTCCCGTGAAATTACCTTCTCTGGTATCCATCCCTCGGCAAATATTTACAATACTCCGATAGAACGAGAAAGAAAAGCGAAAAGTGAGTTCATTTCGCTAATCGATTTTTAGTTTAATTGACTTATTGGAAAGGGCTCCGAAGTGTTGTTCTATGAAATTGGTTTCTAAATATCACTTGAAATCACACATGCCCCATAACAAAAAATCGTGCGAAAACCTGGTTTTTCTATTTGTGATTCTGATCATAAAAACGGATCATGTTTCATGCCTCTGTTAAATTTCAACATCGTACTGTGGGAAAAAGGGAACTTACTCAGCAGATAAGGAAAAGATCTATCATTTCATTCGTCTCTTAATGTCCCTGAGAAGCTCCCTGTCAAATTCCAACATCCTACAGTGAAAAGGATAGAATTTACCTCACTCAGCTGATCTGGAAAGGGCACATCATTCCAGTTGTCTCTTGGTGTCCCAGAGGGGCAAGGGGGAAAATTACGGGAAGAACCAAAACTCTCTAATAAAAAGTTACAGCTTCGTTAAGACCTCGCTAGAGTAAAATGTACTTGTCCAAAGCTTTAGTTTTCTGACCATTTTAGCGCGCCCTATTAATCTGTATAGGAACTAGAGCAAAAAAGAATAAGCGATATTTGCTGTTTCCGCTTTCCTGATTTTGGCAACAATACCCCATGTTCACTTATTATAATCAGATTTGCAACAATGGCCCAAACGGCAGCTACACAGGTTGTTAGCCCTCTGTTGCTAATTTCATTTTCCATTAAACTTGGGAGCTCCACTCGATTATTATACAACAATGATCAAAAACGCCTATGTGCCATGATGTGCAATGATTGTCACTTACCATGTTGTTGTGATTTGGCATATATGTTAAATCAGCTGGATTTAGTCATCCCCGAATTCCTTGGTTACCTTCATTTTTCATTGCAAGTTCGTATTCCTAATAGTATACGATCTACTTCAGGGAACGCAACTGTTTCAAAAATGGATTCTTGCTTCACGCATCAATGAAGTGGTGCATTTATATTTTAATGGTGGAGTCAATTTGCAACAATGAGTCAAGTAACAATTTATTTAAATTAAATAAATGCAACATAAGGCTAAACGCCAGTTTGGAACGCACAACGAAATTGGTAAGCGCCAAACCTTTATATCTGCAGCGAAGAGAATTTTAGGGGGTTAAAACTTTAACAATCGTGGACAGCATACTAGAAAATAGGCCACTGGTGAACTTTCAACATCCCGGACCCGCCACTGAGCCCACAACAACGTGTCATTGCTCAAAATCTTTAATCTCGATTTTCCAGAAGTTTGGTTGATGTCGCCTGGGACACTGTAGCATAACTGCGTCCATTTATATCTTTTGTTTGAGATGAGAACCATTACAATAGTTACTGCGGTAGGTAGTTACAGTAATTTACAAAAATAACTCAATAGTGACAGTTTCAGAATGCCTAAAAACGGATTTCATTGAAGATAATTTTCGGAAATTTGTATTTGAAAATTCTTAGAGCCATTAAAATTTTTTCATTATTTACGAAAATACGCAAAATTATGAGAAAAAAAGTTCAACTTGATTTTACAGATTTTTGGTAACCCAAAATAAAAACGCATTGGGATTATTAGGTACTCACTGTTGGAATACATTTTTCATAGTTCTTCCTAATACACGAAGGGTGGAATAAAGGATTATATAACAATAACATTTGCGCCCTCATCTGGAAACGAGGCACGTGCACCAAATGGCCTCACAATATGTTACTTGCCTTCTTATCCCCATGCCTAACGTCTGAGAAGGTTGAATGCTTTCGGAAATATTCCCGTAGTTGGTCCTCAAGCTTTAGGAACGTTTTGAGAATGGAAAATACAGCGGAGGGATATATCAACAAAAACGAGTGTACCTACAAAACCAAGTACAATCGCTCAGTCCAACAGTTGTTTTATTTATTCAGGGTAAACGCTGAACATTGAAGACAGTATAAAATTATTCAAAACTCGATATATTTTTCAAAACTCGAATTGTGGGGATTACCTATGTATTGATGAAACAGTAGTTGCGAGTTCGAATGGTGAGCAGATATAATTTTCAATAATCAACCATTGCTATGAACCGTGGGGGAATAAATTCAGCCATATAACACAAAATGAAGCAAAAAAAAAAAAAAAAAACCCTCCCCCCGTACCTGCGCGATTCGCGCTACTATATATATAGTTTTGATGAAGGATGAAAACACTCGCGTGTAATATTAATTTCAATTTGAAGTATTAAGTACAGATGGCTCTGTACGTACTGTACTGGATCAAGATCGTCTAATGGCTCACTCACATCAAGAACTATTAGAGATTACTCAAAGTACACGCCTAAAGCAATTATACTGGAATTTAGAACTCCCATTAGCCTCATCATGATAAATTGCCGTTATAAAATTCACGTTTGCACGTGCAAATAGGTTGTCATCTATTCAATCAATTTTAGTGCTTCATCTAAGAACTGAACCTGCTCAATCTTTGAAAATTTCATACAAGACATTCCACTGGAACCCAGAGTTGCTAGCCTGAGTCAAACGATTTTAGCTTTGTGTAGGCGTAATAGTTATTATTCAACCAATAACTATATAAGGCACAGGCCACCTTTCTGGATAATATACCCAAGTAACCACCGAGTTTGAATGGAATCGGACCAATAGAGGGTGATGAACGACTTATAAAGAATTTCACGTATGGCTGCAATAGATTCTACGACAGTCTAAGTCATACGGAACTGTCTAGATGCAAACTCGCACGATTCCTGAATGTTTCATCAAAATAGAACAGCAATTTACTATAGTTTTGGGCGTGACTAGGATTTGCCATATTCCCACAGACAGACAGACACGGAAGTGAAATTGGTGTGCGAGCTCTGAAATTTATAAAGACTGTGGAAATTTTGATTTTATAATAAAACATTTTTTGATGAGGAACAAAAAAGTTCCAGCCATGCAACATGTCTTATAAACAGCATATCTTATAAGCAGTCCATGATCGTATTTAAACGAATTTTAAGACATCATATTATTATGTTAAATTATTTTGAAATTTTACCTTTTTGACTGCAATGAAAATTTTTTATGGAAAAAACTTGAAATACAAACTACGCATGCGCTAATTTTTTCGTGAATGAGTATAACCACGCGTTTGCGAGAAAGAGGCCTACTTACGCGTACGCGGGAAAAATGCTTTCGTTGGAATCCCGTCCTACGCGTAGTCATCATAACCTGACGCAAAGGTGATTACAGTTTTAAAAGTGTTGGTTCTTCCCCTGACTGCCACCTAATAACTTTTCCCATTTCCAGTTTATTAAAATAAGTAAAAACCTATGATGAAGATAATTTATCCTACTACGTTTTAAATCAAATTCTATTGATTAAGTTAGTGAACAAACTAACTGCCAGCCCTAGGTACCTACCTGTTCTTTGAGGCATTCGCATGTGCATTTTGAATAACAGCGTTGTATCTGCCGACATCAAGACTCAGATAACGAGTAGGTTTGAGTTTAAATAATAAGTGTTCTTTTATAAAAGCTGTTGTCAGTTCAATAATAAATTCAGTAGATTGGTAGTAGAATTTGTTCTAGGTACCCTCACAGATATTGGAAATAACGATTTGATAAAGCAGGGAAGGCACTCAAAACGAACTAATCAATGAGGCCTGACTAAGTAAAATTGATGTATCTAGATACACGAAAAATTTAATGATGAGATAAAAAATAAAAAAGATGCCGTAATCGCGGCGTTCCTGGACGGTCACTTATCCATGTACAAACCAAGCCTGACGTTGCCAACGACACATACGAAAACCGATATATTCAACGATATCGGTATGGGCGTTGGTGAATAAGATTTTTATCATTTAATAATGATTAACAGGACGTTTCCATTTGTTTTCCTCACGTCACGAGCGTCACGTCACGGTGGGGTTTTCTATTGATTTTCACGTACAACCAATGCGTTACTAGGGAAGTGTAACTCCCTTAGTTTTCATAGCAGGAAAATCGATAGCCCCTTTTTGGAATGGCCTCATTTTATCACAGCATCTCATAATCCCTAAGCCTCTGTAGTGTCAAGGAAAGCTGATTTATTACGCTCAGTTATAAACGAATATTGCTAAGTAACCATAATGAACTAATATTAAATGATCTGACTGTAGAACCGTAGGTCTACCGTCCGTTTTTTTTCTCAGCCGTAGGTCCGTTAGGTATGACAATTTCTCGAACCTAGTTTAGTCCATGCCTGTGTAGAAAGCTGATATAGCAGTAAAATGAATTTGCTCTTCCTCAACTCGATCGCAAATTCAAAAGAATCGTTGACACTGATATTCTAAAGATATGATAGCGTTTGATTATTCGTTTACATACGTGTAGTATGCGAAGAGCATGTTCAGTTGCTTGCTCTAGACGCAGCTCTACGCTTTATCGGGAGGAAATCGTACGGGAAGTACAAGAACTCTCTATTGATACGGGATTTGGCGATGTCGGCACTGGCTCATCATCAAAATCCTACGTACCATTAACTAACTCACCCTTACTTTTTGAAAACCAGTACACAATAGCATCGTATTGAGAGCAGAGTTGCAACTATTTTAGCTTCATGCGATGGAAATTTCTGAATATACATCACGAATTTCAACTGAAGGTTCACATATCTAAACCATCTAGATCAGTTACAATTTCCTTCCAACGTCGTAGTGTCTCATCTACCGAGTTGATTTGCGCTGCTCTTTGAATTGGGAGGGGTCGAAACAAGCGGGCCGTAGGTTCATCAATCGGCTCGCAACAATAGACCTTGTTGTAGTAGGTGGTGTCTCAGACACATGGCCCGCGGCATTCCCAAGCAATTAATAGCTGGAGCATTGTTTACTCGTGTCAGATGTTCATACATCTGGCTAATAATACGTGACGCGACCTCTCGAACTTGCATAAATCAACACACCGTTTCTCTTAGAGCCGAGTCGCTGGTAAATACACCCAAACTACGTGATAAGTAAATTTCAATACACTTATACAAGTAAATTGCAGCAAGTTTACCGGTTCGTTAGACAGGAATACTTAAAGGTGAGTATAAATATGTACTTCTTCAGCATAAATTCGGGGGAGATAAATTTTTAATAAAAGTAAGATATCGCGCAAACAATACCAAAAATAGTGATTTCAAATTATTTGATACATTTTTCAACCAATTCGATTCCAGAACTATTTGGAATATTCCATTCGAGAATAATTTCAACTTATCGATATCTCTCATGAAGGAACTTATCGATATCTCTCCTGAATAATGTTCCTCTTAAAAAATCACAGGAATTTAGGTTAGATTTAGATTTTGAAAAAGGCACGTTCAATCATCATAAATCATATTTATTTTGTACTTTTAATCCCAACTTACAACCACATATTATTGCTATTTTGGAGTTCCCAGAGTGAACATGATACAAATGATGGAATACACTCAAAGTAACTAGTATGTGCTCGTGAATTGTGTAGTGGGTGTGAATTTTATTGAAATATATATGTTTCGAATTTGATTTTGATTTTAATATTATTTGAATTTGAATATACATCAAATATTGAAATACATAATTTTATTAAATCGATATAGTAAAAATAATGGAACAATTGAACTGATTTTTCTTCAGACTGATGTATTCTGACTTGTGCAGAACACGAATTCATTATTATTCATTATCTTTATAAGTTGAATAATCAGAAGTTCTCTTCTTTTTCTCGTGAAAATCGCCCTCGGAACCGGAATAATTCTGAAATACGATTTTAGTCATGTCAATATAGCTCTCGAACAGTTTACTAACTATAGAAGATGAAACATTATTTATCATGAAACTTGTATTACTTCGTCGGGATGAGCTAGCCGAGTTAATATTAGAAATTCGAATTTCTAAAATTTAATCAAGAGTTTAAAGACTACGAAATCGGTGGGGATTGTTGGCGTAATGACTCCCCGCCACTCCCGTGGAGATAACCCCGACTGTTTGTTACTGATGATGACCTATACGTCGAAATCGGGTTAACATTGCAGGTAACTCTTTATTTTCGTGGAAATAGACAAAGTTTTTTCACTTAATTCCGTTTTGAAATCTATTTCTAAAACTTCGTCGCAAGTAATTTATTTCGTCTCTTCATCTGTTGGTTCGAAATAGCCCAAACTCGGTAGGTAGTTGGGTAAATATGTTGTAGAACAATTCCCTATAAAGTATATCACGATCGGTAGAAAATAACAATTGTGCATGCGAAAAACTAATAGCGATTGACAGAGGCCAAACTCCAAGCGATAATGGTGAAATTTTCAGGGAACGTGCGACTTACCTTTTAGACGGTGCACGCGCAAACAATTATTTCTTATGAAGTCGATTTCTAGGATGACGCCTTTTGTATTTTATCGCATTTGCTTGAATAATCAGTAACAATTGCGCATGCAAAAACAAATGGTCGATGACACTCCGAGAATAATGGTTAGATTTTCATTAATTTTTCAATTATTGTGTGGTTTAACTTTTAGACAATTTCCACACTTGCAAACAAGAGCTATAGCCCTGTTTGGCATTCTAGAATGTATACACATGTATTAGATATTGTTATATTTCGCATTCAATCCTTTCGACATGTACTTCAACTAATTCTATACGTACATTTACAATGTGTGAGGAAGCTATGCTGCCCATCCAACTTGGCATACGTATTTTGTTGATATCTGGAAGAACGACCAGCTACTTCTCCAAACTATTAAGGCCATAATAATAACTATGAAATTTTGGATATTCCTGCCTCCAATTCTATGATTACATTTTCTGGTTACCGCAGGATACTGACGCAAGTGCAGTAGCGGTTTCCGCCGTGTTTTTCGTTTTTTCAGCGTGTTTTAAGCAACTAAGAAAGTGACCCTGTCGGCCATCGGTCTAATATAACCCACCTTGGTTCGTCGGTGGTGAGATAAGGAGCCTCTCTGGGACATTAAGACGATTGGGAGATTTAGAGACATTAAGAGATTTTGGGCTGAATTCGCTCTTGTGCACCCTAGAAAGTTGAAATTCTACACAATCTAGAGCATTTTATGTTTTGTCCATCGATTTTAAGAGACCCAATAATAACGATCATTGATGATATTCATCAGGATGGAATTATTGTTTCATATTATGATCATTTCCAAACCTTCCAATGAAGGATAGATGCATGCTTATCTCATGTTTAGTCCAAATACCTATCGAGTAAAAAAAAAAAAAATAGCAGTTGAATTGAAAAATAACTATAGAAAGTTTGGGCATGGAAATGGGGATGAGGAATCCAAGTTTTTGACCTAGGGGGAATTTTATTGCTCATAACTTATATTTTTCGAAACACATTCATTTATTAATTTATCTATTATTAATACGGGCAAGACCAATACAAAAAAATATATACTGCAGTAATTGAAAGAAAACAATATTAATACGAAAAGGATAGAGATCTACAATGTATATCAATAAAGGAACTTCATTTAACAATGAGCAATCAAGCTGCGAGCAAAATTTTTTCACCACTCAATTCTGATTGACGAAAAATGAGTATAATACGGAGTATAAGAGTATAAATTTGAATTAGTTCAGTATAGTATCGATATCTAATCTATATTTAATAAGAATGAAATTTCGTTTGTCTGCCCATGCTACGCACGGCCAAACTTCTAAGTGGTGGGATCTTCTTGGATTTTTCCAAAAGGGGGCATAAGCGATTTCAAAATTTTCTACTCCCACCCAAACCATGGGCTGTAAGGTGGGAGGGGGTGGGAGCCTCTTTTAATGCGCTTTTTTCCCCGCGCGCCCTATCTTCTATTCGCTGCCACATCAAAATTTGATTGAGAGCACTTCGTATGTCAGCGAAAAAGACGTTTCTGGACCCGCAGAACACGATGATGCCGTCAACATTGGCGAAAGATGCTTTCTTCCCGGATAAATCAGCGAGAACAGACGGGAAATGACGAAAAAAATTCGTTCCCCGCTATGGTTTTTTCCTCCTTAGACACAGTAACTTTCGTCAGTTTTTGCTCGGATCGGTCTTAAAATGTTTTTTGAAGTTCCTATTCAGTCCCATGCGAGTTTCGAGACATGAAATTCTTTTTTCGGATTGTAGTGAACGAAAATGTAGACAAAAACGTTGCTCGCTCTTCCTTATTCTGTCGCAACGTAGTTATCTGATCTCTGAATTCGAACCTCTTGACCATAGAATATATATACTAACGCCTCTTGCCTCTTGAAGGAAGGAACCTCTCGCGTTGAAAGGCACTTCAATAGAATAGTAGGCGGGGAAAACAAATACGTACAAACATTGAACATCCGCCAGTTCTGTTAGTACTGAAATGTTCTCAAAACTGAACTTTTCTTGGTTCCACATAAGGTGCTGTCTTTGATAGTCATTCCCAACAGAAAAAAACGTCGGCCAAGTTGGGTGGGCAGTATCGCTTCCTCACGTACGCTATTTCACATCCGTGGCTCCACATAATCCTAATTGGATTGCCCTTCTAAGCAAATAAATGGCATATCTTTATTAAACCTAATAAACTTTTCATGGTCCCACATAGAAAACGCAGCACATTATTAAACACATGTCCCACTCAACAGTAAAGACCATAGCATCTATACAGCCATACCGAGTGAGCGAAGCGACCAACATCCCCTATGCGAATCAAATCACCCTTAGCGATCGGCCGTTTCCAATCATTCTACATGTCCCACTCAACAGTAAATACCATCGGATCTATGTTATAATCTATATTATAACCATCGGATCTATATTATAACTACAACTTATATACGATCCCTGACCTCTAAAAGCGAACTCAGCTGTGGTACTGGGTGTGATAGGTCATTCGCCTGAATCTGACACGAACGAAAGAGGAGACATAGATACAAGGACCAGCAATCCCAGATTTATATTCTAGTGGAGAGGATTATCGTGGATGAAGAGGATCGATCGATCACCTATTGCTTCCAAGAAAGCAAGGCAGGCGGAGTAGTTTCAGATTTTATTAGGTAGTAGATATATACATTTTATACATCAACTCTAAAATAAGTAACTAATACCTACGTTATAAATAGTACTGTACCTTAATATACCTAACGATGATAAGAAGCAATCCCAAGTAGTTCTACTAGTAGAGCGGATATGCCAGCGCTACAAGCGAATACTTTATGAAACAGATCAAAATCGTGCTGAGCCGATCCTCGAGGGAAACGGACGTGGTTTTATAACAGCTGATTCGGTCAGTGTTGAAGATCTTGCGGGGGAGGTCTGGAGACAATCCGTTAGGTTAGGCCGTATCAATGCTCAGACTCTCTGATACCAAAGCGATAAAAATAATCTATGTAAGGAGTTATCGAGGAACAGCTGTAGAATTTACCCCTGAAATTCCATTTGGAATACCTTTTATAATGACATAAATATCTTATACTATGTACCTACATAGATCTCTGTTAATCCTTATTACATAGTTCTCTGTTAGTCTTGATTACCTTGAGTCAAATGCTAGGAACGAGTCTTGTTTCAAGGCTTATTGATTTATATGACAAGCCCTTGGAAAGAAAACATAACTAGATCAGGTGATGAGAGTGAAGCGGCAGTGTGATTTGGCATTTCTGATTCCCTTGCACTTCCCCATAAAAAACAGTCCAATTCTCTTATCCTTATTAATTTATAAATTCACTGCTTACCATCACCAGAGGCAGAATAAAATGGAGACATTGACGAAATGAGGGCTATTTATATTGCTGCGTCTCTACTCTCTCCCAGCAATTTACCGAATTGCAGATTCAAATCAGAAAATTGGTCCTGAATGGTTATTTCAGATGATGAATAGATGTGGCGATGAGAGTTTTAATATCTTAATTATTTGAAACGAGAATGAAAACTTGCTATATTTTTCAGATATCATGTTTTAAACGGCAGAATAAATTGAATCTTTCTCAATGAGTGATAAATGATACGATATTATGGTAGGTATGTGCGGAATTTTCTCAGTATGGCTTTCGATAAGGAATAAGTGCTTGTAGTGGAATAACAGTGATAGGTATGTAATTTTCTCTTACGTTTCGGAGCGATTCCCCAAACCCATAGGTTACAGACACGTGAAAAACAGAATAATCAAATAGAAAAATAAAATATTACCTAACTCTCTATACGGACTGACGAACTTAACGGTTCCTGGAATGTTCTGATTTGTGCGTGGGAAACTTAAGCAAAGTTACTCTGGCAGTGATGAACTCGTGCTTGGTGAATCTTGCTAGTTGAACGATAAATTTGACTAAGAGAAAACTTGAGGAATATTCGAATCTGAACTGGCAAAGTCCTACCCATCTTTAACTTACAAAAAATTGAGAACGGTGGTTGATCGTTATTCCTAGAGCAACCAGGGCGCTACCAAATAAAATGATCAGAGGAAAATGGTGCAGGTGGATATTAATCCAGAGCCCGGTTACTCAAGACACCATCGTAATTTGATGCCCCTTTGGGAACAAGTCTCCAGAGTCCAATTGCACGAGGCACCGTCCTAAATGGAGGTGGCGGGCCGAGTCCCCCGAGCTCTGATGTATGCAGGGTAGGGTGATTAAAAAAAAAAAAAAAATTCTGGGATTTCTTGTCCTCATTGTTTTTTTGGTTCGTCGGTATGTCAGGATGACCCACCTAAATTTTTAGCAAAAAATATTAATCTTAACCACTTTACCTGGGTCGGTTTTGGCCATTTATCGACAGATATCGTAAACCAACCTCTAAATTGGTGCCGACGTAATGATTTGAAGGACGGATTTCATTTTTTTGGGTCAACTTGTGGGTTTTTGCATGCGCTGAACACGATGAACTTATTTATTTTACGCTCCGTCCACTAGTTATTCAGGTAAACTGGCAGAGGGCGCTGCTTGAAGATAAGTAAAAATCGAAAATTTCACCGAAAATGCTGTCGCCTGGTTAAGAATTGTACCTGAAACATGCTATTATGGTCGGATAATATTATGCTTTGGCATGTTCTGAACATGATTTCGTTTTTTACTATACTTTTCCGCCGATGATTGCTTCGTTTATCGGCCATAAACCTCAAGTTAATTGTAGGGTAATAGTCACCCAAATTTCACCGGAAATTATGTCGTGTTGATAATTCAATACCTTGTGTCGATAAAATTTGGTACCTATTTTCTAGGATACTCGGTACAAAGGCGTTGATATTTTGGCAAGGACTTGAACCGGCATTGTACTTATTCGCTTAACGACCCGATACCATTGTATAAGCTTTTACACGTGACCGATTCCGCTGACAATAGCTAACCCTACGCTCAAACGATCCAATCACAGTTCAGGCAATGTAGAACTACGAATTTGACCCCGGAAAACCGATAGAAACTAAGGAATTTTACAGAAAAATATGAAAATTTAGCTATTTTCTCCATTCTGCCGCTATATTTGGCAAATAAGTACAATGCCGGTTCAAGTCCTTGCCAAATTACCAACGGCTTTGTACCGAGTATCCTGGAAAATACCAAATTTTGTCGACAAAAGGTATTTCGGGACCTTAAGTTATCAACGCGACATAATTTTCGGTGAAATTAGGGTGAATTTGTCTATTACCCTACAATTAATTTGAGGTTTATGGCCGACAAACGAAGCAATCATCGGCGGAAAAGTATAGTAAAAAACGAAATCATGTTCAGAACATGCCAAAGCATATTATCCGACAATAATAGCATGTTTCTGGTACAATTCTTGACCAGGCGACAGCATTTTCGGTGAAATTTTCGATTTTTACTTATCTTCAAGCAGCGCCCTCTGCCAGTTTACCTGAATAACTAGTGGACGGAGCGTAAAATAAATAAGTAGAACGTAACTTTAATTATATATTCTGAATTGAATGGCGTACCATATTTTCAGTAGAATGGGTCGTCTTCATTCAGATATTTATTTGTGTAATAAGCCCACAACTCCATCTCATTGGAATTGTTTGCAGACGGGAGACTCTCAGAATCCGATGTAATAGATGGCGGTACGACTTCTCGATGCTGCTCTAGTGTATCGTTGTTCGAAATTTGACCGGAGTTTTCCAAAGTACTTTCAGTTATCACGGTTTTGGCGGGCGATTTAGGACTAAGTCCTTGTCTTGTGTTGAATGAAGTTCCTTCTTGGAGGAATGATATCATTAGTCGTCATTCGTCCATATCGGCTTGTCCTAGAGATTGCTGAATTTTGCAAATCATTGTTGAGTTTAGCTTTTCGTCGGGATCTCCTTAGTGCATAAATGCTCGTAGTAGGAGGACTACAGCAGCACTTGCATGTAACTGGACGTGACACTCGCTTTGGCCGCCTGTTTCTCGGACTGCATGAGGATTTCTTGGCTTTTCTCATGGGTGCCATAATCAAGTTTGTGGTGCTAGTGGAATGTTTTCTTCAGAAAGTTTCCAATTTGAAATAAATAGTACCTATCGAATATTTTGTGGGAATGTGTTGCCACTGTAGGTTGAATGTAACATAGTTATAAATTGTTGCTGTTATTGACAATCGATCTAAGAAACTTAGGTATACATTTTGAATTATGAAGTATTGAGTGGATATTGAGTCGTCCGAGATACACACAAAACCAAAATAACACTGAAAGTTTGCAAACATAATAACTAATAGTTAATTCAGTTATACAAAATTTAGTTCCTACTAGTTTGTTCAAACTTGAAGCTTACATCTATTGCTGCATCAGGATGCCCTTAAACTGCTTGATATTGAAAAAAATCCCTAATTCCAGCCATAAAACATCATAAATTCGTTTTTTCAAAATCAATTTTTGACCTAGTAATTGACAGCCACATTTTTTGTTGTACCTGTGAGTAGTATAAACCTGTACACTTACATTCGAACGGTCATTAAAATTGACGTCATCACGAGGGTGGCGTTTTTTCGCAGAGAATCGCACGAGATTAGCTGAGGGTATAAGCCTGTACACTTACATTCGAATGGTCATTAAAATCGACGTCATCACGCGGGAGGTGGTTTTTCGCAAAGAAAATGCACGAGAGTTGTGCAGGTTTTAAGCTCCGGTCTAATCTGAAGCTTTTTCACTTACATTCGAACGGCCATTAAAATTGACGTCATCACGTGGGAAACGGGCGTATAAAAATCCCAAAGGCTCTTTTGGCCATGTGCGTTTTTCGTTCTTTTGGTGGTGGGGGGGGGGGCATTATAATCTATGGTAAATTGTAAACTTACCGTACTATCGACGACGAGGTATGCTGCATGCCGCAACACTGCTACGCTCGATCGACTATAGTATTTTAATCAGCTACATATTATGTAAGGTAATTTTGTCAAGTTTTTTTTATTGCATGGGCCAATCGAACAAAAATACAAACCTTTAGCTTCAACGCACGGAAGTATGAAGAATGTCCACATGTTCTGAATGTCAAAGGATCAGCTTTTGTTAATGCTGCTAAGAGATCCAAACCTGAATCTAAGTGGATTCAAGTTGATTGGCTCGTGCAATAAAAACTTGAAAAAAATTACCGCATTTATTATTTCAAAACTACCATACACCAACCTTATATATATAATACCTACTAGAATAATATTGATTACGAATACTTACTATAGTCGATCGAGATCGTTGCGGCGGCAGCATACTGACTCACGTCGTCCGGATCGTGAGGTAAGTTAACAATTTACCATATATTATAATGCCCACCCACCACCAAAAGCACGAAAAACGCACATGGCCAAAAGAGCCTTTGGGATTTTTATACGCCCGTTTCCAACGTGATGACGTCAATTTTAATGGCCGTTCGAATGTTATTGAAAAAGCTTCAGATTAGACCTGCACTACTCTCGTGCATTTTCTTTGCGAAAAAACACCTCCCGCGTGATGACGTCGATTTTAATGACCGTTCGAATGTAAGTGT
Source organism: Adelphocoris suturalis (assembly GCA_030762985.1). Taxonomy (NCBI): domain Eukaryota; kingdom Metazoa; phylum Arthropoda; class Insecta; order Hemiptera; family Miridae; genus Adelphocoris; species Adelphocoris suturalis. Next base: position 34,454,044 of record CM061041.1, read on the forward strand.
ACAGGCTTATACCCTCAGCTAACCTCGTGCGTTTCTCTGCGAAAAAACGCCACCCGCGTGATGACGTCAATTTTAATGACCGTTCGAATGTAAGTGTATACAGGTTTATACTACTCCTGTGATTGGCACCCTATGATTGACATAGCAGTTCTTCTGCAATAAATGATTCCTTGTATCAACAAAACATTTTATTTCAACATTTTACAAATAAATTGAGCGTTTGAACTTATTTGTATTAATCTGAATATAAAATAATATCAGTATTCATAAAGACAAAGTTGAAAATATCACAGGATCTTTCATCACAAAATAGGTACAATGTTTTCTTGATACCATAGGCATAATACGATTCTAATGGTAAACTAGCAGCTTGTGAGTTGCTATGTATTTATATAAATATAAAAAATAAAGAACGAATGACGAGAACGGATAGAGATCCATGTTGACAGCACTGTCAATCACTGAGGGAAGCATCAGTTTGGGAACTAGTCATTGACATTTGCATTTTCACATCTTATCTTCAATTATTTCCAGAAAATGATAGCATAAATGCAATCTACACAAAAAACGTATTGAGAAAAACTATGGGAACAATCGAATTTGAAAATGTGGAGGGCATGGTGAAGCTGAATAAAACGCTTACCTCCTTAGAAAACGCTGCAAATTATTACATAATGGTTTATTATTACTGAATCAGATAGCCAGCTATAGTAACCAGCATGCTCTAGGGCTTTCGCCAGTCTCTTTTCTAGTACCCACCTCTGTTCTCGCGTTACAGGCTACGCTCCCGAAGGGGAGCAAATGGATGATCGTACAGCCACCCGAGTGGTCTCATTCAATCCACGGAGCTAATTTCTATAGAAATCAAACTAAAACCGTAGGTACACTGGATTCCAAAAGCATCTGGGACCTATCCCAGTCGATTCTGCTCTCACTCCACCCCCCGCTCACCCCCCTCACTACCCAGCGTGACCCCCTGCCAAGTGTGCCAGGCGTCGACACTTTTTCGCCCGCTTTTGGCCCATAGCATCTATGCGAGTAAAGCGATCGGGATGGTTAAACGTTAGGACAAACTAGAACCCAAATGGAGTCTATGTGCGAAAGAACGGATTTTTCAAGTAAATTCTTAGGCCTTTTATGGCCCGGACGGCGAACGGCGGACGGCGGACGGACATTTCAAATTTGGATTCTACGCACCTTGAAACGTAAAGTGACAAAGTTTGAGGGGGGGGGGGGGGGGGGGGTTATAAAATTTTTTTGCTATACGATCACATAGGCTTATTATTGGAAATAATAAACCAAAAATCACAAAAAACAACACCAAAGAAATTACAACACGAGGTTCTATTGAGTAACCTTCTCCAGATTTCACAAAACCCGCCTGAAACCTTTTCCCGCCTTTATACTTTACTGATAAGGTATTTTGCCTCAAATTAAAATGGATCAAGCCCGTAAAACACTTTTAAATGCCTCTCATTATTAAAACTTCTTGGTGAGATGTCAATCACTTGGTCCCTGTCAATCATTTGTCCCTCCACCCTAGTCACTAATTAGTTTTTATTCATTATTCGCCCGGATAATAACTAATTGTCAACTTCTCTTTTTTTCTCTCCCGTTGAAAACATGTATATCGAAACCAGTCAAAATGTAGCGGGAAATTTCCTTTGCGCAACGTGACTTTATATGACAGCATTTATATAAAACAACAATAACAATTAGTGTTTTCATGTATTTAGGCCAAAAAACCCAAAATGTTCACAATTTTGGCACATTCATAAGAAACCAGTAAAGCAGAATGCTCATGAGCAAATTTTCTTGATTAATTTCTCGTGTCATAATTTTATGAATAAATTTTTTAGGATCTAGTTCACTGTTGATGAACTTCCTGTGAATGATATTCAGCAAAAAAAAAAAAAAAAAAATAATAATAATAATAGTAAAGAATATACACTTGCTTTTTGGATTTAGGTTTTTGAACGATCTCGGTTAGTTTCTACCTGTTTTTGTAAATTCCTTAAAATTGGCTGGATCCGTTTGAGTTGTCGGTCTCATCTTTTCGCTTCGGCAAAGTTGCTGCTTATTTAGTGTATGAAGAAACGCTTGCATACGAGTCTGCAACACATTGGGACATTTTATGTCTTTAGTTGCAGACTCGTATGCAAGCTCTAAGAGCCACTCAGCTGATCCGGACCCTGGGCATCGTCAAGTAAATGGCCTAAAGAGGCTACATACGAAATTACAGCTTCCTAGAGTGTAAAGTATAGAAATTAGCTTTAAGAGCCACTCATCTGATCCGGACCCTAGGCATCGTCAAGTAAATGTCCTAAAGAGGCTACATACGAAATTACAGCTTCCTAGAGTGTAAAGTATAGAAATTACCAATTGAAATGATTTAACCACCGCTTCACAAATCAAACCGTTCTCGCAATATTCGGATCACCTGCTATGAATCACATCATCGAAACACCAGCTCAATGAAATCATCAGAAATTAACAAGCGGTTGCAATCATGTTCACAATATCAATTATTGAAAATGATCACCTGTGTGTAAACAATTATTCATATAACCATGCTCATAACTCAGCTTGTTGGCCACGCACTTCGCAGTAGTTAACATAATATGGTTGAATAAATCGAGAGCTTTCGAACGAATGGTCAACGAATTTTGTGGGATGAAAAACGAAGAAGTACCATTTCCCTAGCAACGACTCGGTTGTAAGCGGAAATCATCAGAATATTTGGTAACAAATTTGGTAACGGTTTTCGAGTTATGTGCCAGAGCAAAGACATAAAATGTCAAAAACAATCATTAGGAAATTCACTCACATAGTCATGTTACAGCCATATCATTATCCGAGAGAGAGAAAACAATGTTTCCGCCACTTAAAGGTAAATTCGGAACCAGATTTAGTTACTGGTTATTGCTCGTGCAAATAACGACCAAAACTAATTATTTTAGTTATTCGCGTGAACGGCGTCTAAAACTAATAGTTATTAGTTACTAGTAGGGTGGAGGGACCAGTGATTGACAGGGACCCTTGGGTGATTGACATCTCACCAAGAAGATTTAATAATAAAGCATTTAAAAGTGTTTTAAGGCAAGATACTTTCTCAGTAAAGTACCTATTAGAGTGGTAAAAGGTTTCAAGCGGTTTTTTTTTGTGAAATCTGGAGAAGGTTACCCAACAGAACCTCGTGTTGTAATATCTTTGGTGTTGTTTCTTGTGATTTTGCAAAGGAGGTAAGCGTTTTATTTTGCTTCATTATGCCCTCCACATTTTCAAATGCAATTTTTTCTGTGGTTTTTCTCAATCAGTTTTTTGTGAAGATTGCATTTATGCTACCAGTTTTTGGAAATAATCAAAGATGACATGTGAAAATGCAAATGTCAATTACTAGTTCACAAACTGATCCTCCCATCAGTGATTGACAGGGCTGCCAACATGGATCTCTATTCGTTCATGTCATTCGTTCTTTATTTTTTATATTTATATAAATACATAGATACTCACAAGCTGCTAGTTCAACATTAGAATCGTATTGTGCCTGTGGTATCAAGAAAACATTTTACCTATTTTGTGTTGAAACATCTGGTGATATTTTCAACTTTGTTTTTATGAATACTAATATTAATTTTATATTTAGATTAATAAAACTAAGTCCAAAAGCTCAACTTATTTGAAATATGATGAAATAACTGCTATGTCGATACAAGGAATCATTTATTGCAGAAGAACTGCTATGTCAATCATAGGGTGTGAATCACAGGTACCACAAAAATGTGGCTGTCAAATACTAGCTCAAAAAATTGATTTCGGAAAAACGAATGAATGATGTTTTTTGGCTTGAATTAGTGATTCTGATCCTGATGCAGCAATAGACGTAAGCTTCAAGTTTAAACAAACGAAAAAACATAACTTAATTGCTTGTCAAAGTCAAAATGCCTCTTAAGGTGTTAAAAACTAGCCCCACCACCCTAGTAACTAAATTGAGTAAATGATTCAGTTGTAAGTTACTAGAGGTAACTAATCGAATAACTGGATTAGTTACTCTGAAAATAATAACTAATAGGTAATTAGTTGTAGTTGCTATTCGCCATTGTAGTAACTAATTTTAGTTGTAGTTATTAGTCTAACTAGTGTTTGCTCTACACTGCTATATATACTGCCGTACTAAGAATAGATCCCGTATGTGCATTTTTGGCCATATTGAGTTAATGGTACCCCCCCCCCCCCTGTTTCGGCGGATGGTTTCTTTCGATTTTGCTAGTCTCGAAGTCAGATCTCAACGGGGAAGTGCCTCGAAACGGCTTAAAATTATCGCATTAACTACGTTTTGCATCGATTTACTAAAGAAAATCTCGTAACTGACCTTTTCTAGAACAAAAACCAGCATCTGGGCGTCAGATACGATTATTTTATTAGTATTCAGGTACATACGAATTACGACACTTCAGATGAGAATTGATTTCTTAGTATTTTAGGACTCGTGACGTCTGGTACGATTTCGGAATCGGTGGCAGATACGATTTTTCTTCCCAGTATTTTGATCACACGAATGTATTTCAAAATCATTTCAATATCAAAAGTCTTGGTCAGACCAGATACGATTTTTTCTCCTAGTAGGTGTCCTGCATATAGGAGAAAAAAAAAATTTTTTTCCGCCACGTAGAGCGGTACTAATTTTTTATTAGAAAAAACGTATCAATCTTATTGCTAAACAAAAACTCGTATGTGAACCAGATGTAAGAAAATCGCCTAGTACATATATGTTCTACACCTTTTTTTTTGCAATTTTCTGACCAAAATTATAGTTTCCAGCCACACCACGCGATTCAGCGAGAAATTTCCTTTGGAACGAGTGCTTTTGTAGCTCGAGACAACGTAGAAAAGAGCTAATATCAGGAAATTTCTACTCAAAAACTAGAAACGCATTTTCCAAAAAGTAGTGATTGGTCAGATACGGGATCTATTATAATTTAGTAATGATTAATAGGACGTTTTCATTTCTTTTCGTCAGATCACGAGCGTCACGTCACGGTGTTGATTTTCAGGTACAACCAATGCGTTACTAGGGAAGTGTAACTCCCTTAGTTTTGATAGCAAGAAAATCGTTCGCCACTTTTTGGTATGCTCTCAGTTTATCACAACATCTCATCATCTCAAAGCCCCATTAGTGTCAAGGAAAGCTGATTTATTACGCTGTTATAAACTAGTATTGCTAAGTAACCATAATGAACTAGAAATGTGTAAAGTTAATCATTATTAAATGATCTGACTGCAGAAACCGTAGGTCTACCGTCCGTTTTTTATTAGTACGGCAGTATAGTGTACTGTAATCCTTAAGCCTACCGCTCGTTGATTGTATAGTAATGTGGTAATGACTCATAACTTTTGATTTTGTTATTTTATAATATTATTTATTTCATACCTATTCGGTAAACATTCATTTTGATAATGCAATCATAATATTTTGGATCATGCATGCGATAGATATCAATATGATAGATCATATCGTGGGGTTGGTGGTAAAAGTGATCAAGGCCATTTGGCAAAAGTATTCAGGAGAGCCTGTTGAAGTTCTCCAACACACGGACTGATGAAAAAATGCGGATTGTGAGCTTAGAATCAGGTCAAACAAAATAATTTCATGTTATGTGAGCTCAGTAATACCTACCTTTGCTATGCGAAAGTAGTACCGAACCTTATACAAAATAAACTTACTGTTAATTGTCCCCGATTTTTAGTGAAAATTGTAATTTGAATACTTTTACCTGAATAAAAACTGTTATGACTTGGACATGATCACTATAATAAAATTTCAAATGCACAGTCAATTTTACCAGTATTATCATTTTCAGGAAATAACAAATTTTCATTAGATTATCCCTTACAACTTTCATTTGACTGACTTTACTTATAAGCTAAAGTATTTCTACAACCACATTATGTAGGAGTAATGACGATCAAATGACAGTTGACATTTTTTACTTGTAATTTGTTGGTACTTACAATCAGTTGCTGTACATGTGAATCTATTTAAATGCCATTTGATCATATATGTGATCCACTGGTTCATTCAGGTAAAAATAAAATTTTTTGGTTTTTGACATTTGTCGTCATAAGTTGTTTTGTTTTTCAATTCTCAGCTGTAGATATTGTTTTATAGTATCCGGAGAGACCAAAACCTCATTTTCTAAAAAAAAAAAAAAAAAAAAAAAAAAAAAGCACTTGATCACTTTTACCACCAACCCCACGATATGTTGATCCAACTAAATTATAAATAATTAAACTTGAGTGAGTGCATTTCTTCAGATTGAACCAACTTGCCCCTCGATTTTCGTAGCTCAGAGAAAATTTCTTTGAGGTGCTTATTTCTTGAGTAGGGCAATCCATTAAAGCCATCGGCATAACAATATTTCCCAGCCCAAAGTCGGAAGCCACCGCCATTTCCCGTCGACGACGAGTGCAGACTACGGGAGGAGGGAGGAAGGAGTTTTCATAAACAAGGGGCCTCGATGCGCCGGGAGGCGGGAGGGATCCATAATAAAGAGATGGTCGGTGACGCGGCTATATAAAGGTCCTTCCTCCGTTCCTTCTCCGTGCGGCTCCAACCCTCCCGTCAAGCCCATACCCGACACACCCTGGAGTAAACATAAACGTTTACGAGCGGCGTAAATTCCTCTACCTGGCACGGGAGGAAGGGGAGGCCCTTGAATGTAGGTCAGATTGGGAATATCGGGAGGATGTGTAGGGGCGGTCCAGGATGGGTCCTGTTTACAGCGGACTTTTATGTCAAAGACTACCGGTCTCTCAGGTTTTGCTATCTCTTCTGCTGACCGGGGGTTCTCCGGTTGCTTTGGCCGTTTTCCCTTCACTGTTAAAGGCGAAAAGGTGAAGCTCCCCGTATCGTCACTGATGTTATCACGAAAGTCTCATTCCTTGATATCTCGTTCTGTTTTTTCCAGCTTGCGATAACTCGCTATCAATCTTTCGTTCTACCGAATCCCTACTTTATGCTCGCCGCCATTCCCCCTCTAATCCTCATAACTGCCACATGACAAGTCATCCCTTCACATATAACTACACTCTAGGGTGCCCGCTATTTGAGAAACTCGAATTTGCTGTTCAGCGACTCAAAAAACATAAGAATACAAATTTTCATAATTTTACAGTGAATTTTGAAACATTTTCATTTTTTGACATGATTTTAACGATTTTGAGATTCCAAACTGTCGTAAGTTTTTGCTGTCGAGTTATTTTGACTGCATATATTCGAGTTCAGCGACCCCAAAAACGTAACTATACGAAGTTTCACAATGTTACAAAGAAGTTTGTAAAAGTTATATTCAAAAGTCTGATATTGGCAAAAAAAGCGTATTTCAAAAACCGAAATCGAGCTATCGGCGTAGGTTTTTGTTTTGCAAAAAATCTGGAAAAGTTCAGGGGTCATTTTTTTGACATTTTAAACCAAATTTCGGGTGGAAATCATCAAAATTCCACTTTTTTCAAAATAGCGGGCACCCTACTATGCTTTACGTTCCAACGGGATATTCAACTTCTTAGTCCAGTATAATCGCGCCTTTTGGTTGATATTTTCAGTAATGTACCTTTGTAATCGACCAAGAAAATTTTTTTTTTAACCCCCTCTGAAAATTTGTTGGTTTACGTTTCAAGATCTGTAGAATCCAAAAATCTAAGAAAAAAACCCGGGTACTTTTCCGTTATGCCCCCACCCCTCCCAATCGGTTTCACGACTTTCGCGACTGTTTCACGCCCACCTGATGTTTCTAGGCATTCTAATGATCCCTTTTCACATTTTAATTAATGTTCGCTCAGTTTGAGGGAGTAAAGAGGCATTGGTAAATTCTTGGAAAAACAAGAGGGTGACGTGATTGACAGCGCGCTTGCTTGCGTCCAATGTCTTCCCGATGAACCGGTTGGTTTACTAACTAATCTCTTCACAATGATCAGGCGATAAGGAACGGGAATAGTAATTGCAAAGGCAGATCATTCGTTTTTTGTTCAGTCACAATAGAAGTGCCGACCAGTATATCGAAATCAGTATCATTATTCTTAAAATTATCTCGGTTCCGAACCCCCTGTAGCGTTCCATTGCCACGTCTTGAACAAACATCGTATTGCCTATGAGCTGAGGTAAGTTGGACCAATGTGGGTTCAGTTGATGTGAGAGAATAGTAATTAGAAGACACGGTCATCTGTAGAATAGTAATGAAACGACTGTTTGATGATGGCCTGATCATGGGCTTTGATCTGTTTAAACCCAAGTACATTTAGCCGTTAACTTTGACCTCCATTTGATTTTCACAGAACTCCACTCCACATGAGATCATGTATAGAATGTAAATATATTTGTCAAAAGAACCAGTTAAGTAGCATGATCTTATGGGCGAATTTTCGTAAATTATCGTATTGAAAAAGTAATCTTACATTTTTCTGAAATTTGAATATTTCAGTGCTATTTTATGGCAAAAACATCTTCGAAGTTGGGGGATGGGGGTGACAATGGTGGAAGGGAGGGGGGGGGGAGGTTTGTTTGTTGTAATTCAGATGACTATTTACCGTTTCTAATGTAATCCAGAAAGTAACCAGACGTAGTTGAACGCGTAATTTAGTGTGTATGCCTTCTTCATGGGAATTCCTTTGTTATTCATACTTTGGCAGTGGAAAACTCAGAGCGTAGCACAATCAGGCGATGCTCTGCATCGGAAGAAGTTACGTAAACTTTGTTTCGGGTTATGAATATGCGATACTATCTAATACGCAATATTGATTTTGATAAGACATTTAAGGTCATTCACCAGAGTAACCACTAAACACCTCGTATTTCAGGTTCCAGTGAATTAATATGGTACACGTCTGCGGAAAACCTCATGCCTCGTTGTCGTCACCAATTTATTTGGTGAATATGTGAAGCACTGAAAGATTTAAAATGTTGATACTTTTATATGAGATAAAAGGAGGGTTAGTCCGTTTAATAGGCTGCTATAGTATCTTATTTAAAAGTACACGTCATAGATGCGTAAAACAATCGTGATGGCAACGAGATACTCGTGGTTAAAGAATCCAGAAGAATCCATTTCGTACATTATTAACTCAGACGAGTTAACCCACTCGGAGGGATATTTTATAATTTCGCGTTGGCAACCCTGCAGGACTATTCTTCTGATGACACCAACCTAATCTATTTTCTCATTACTTTGTTCATGAGCTGGATCGCCGAGGTAGATTTTCTAAAAGGGTGGTAAACCATTTTTCATAGAACCCAGAGGGCATGAAATGTAGTACAATGACAAGTGGGCCACTTAATTAGGTGACAGAGGAAATAATACCACCCATTGTAGCATTATACTCGTAGTGCCATCTGATGGGTATACCTAAGATACTATAATTTATGTTCTACATTCTTTTATTTCATTTTAGCGAATTATCGTAGAAAATGAAGCTATTGCAATGGCTCCAAGAATGTTAAAATTAAAATTTTCGAAAAATTTCTTCATTGAAAACCTTTTTGAGACATTCTGAATCAAATCCCAGAGTCAAACGCTTTTTCATAAATAAATAAATAAATAAATAAATAAATAAATAAATAAATATATATATATATATATATATATATATATATATATATATATATATATATATATGTGTGTGTGTGTGTGTGTGTGTGTGTGTGTGCGCGCGCGTGTGTGTGTGTGTGTGTCATTCCTGACGATAACTCTCCTTAGGATTGAAATAAATATTTCGTTCTTGCGCCGAAAAATCAAGCTTTCCAAACGAAAGGATGAGTTTGTTGGCCAACACTTCTTGAGCACATTGAATCGGTCAAATTTCAAAAAATGTGAACAAAAATCACTATCTATGACTGAAAACGGCCCAAATAGGTTTGTATCATTAACAGAATTTTATTGAAAAAAGTCTATCGACGATGAACTAGAGCATTGAAAAATTTATTTTAAAAAAGTGAAAAATGTACTTAAATTTCATTAATTTTTGCTGAAAAATGGAATAACAAAACTGAAATTGCTAAACATCCAAAATCTTTTTAAAACGAACTCGTCCTTTCATTTAAAAAGCTTAACTTTTGGGCGCAAGAACCGGATTTATATCTCAATCTTAAGGCGAGTTATCGCATATAGTTATATTTTATATATATATATATATATATATATATATATATATATATATATATATATATATATATATATATATATATATATATATGAAAAAAGTAAACTTCAGTGATCGTTTCAGAATGCCTCAAAACGGATTTCAATTGAGAAATTTTTCAAAAATTTGTATTTTAAAATTTTCCGAGCTACTGCTATAGCTTCATTTTCTACGAAAATTCGATTAAAAATTCAGAGAATTGTATATTAAAACACTGTATAATGTATACGAATAGAGTAATGTATATCTTATTGCGAATTTTTAGTCGATGGGTACATCGGTGATAAAAAAAAGTTAACGTTACACTTATCACTAGTTGACTTCCCCGCTGTTTTATCTCTAACTTTCTTAAAAAACCGAGTCCCGCTAAATTTCACGGGACGAAAAAGTTATATATATATATATATATATATATTTATATATATATATATATATATATATATATATATATATATATATATATAGATTAAATTCGGTGTAGGGTTCTTGAGAGTCGGTCTTGGGGAAAAAAATACTCAGATTTTCATGCCAACGTTTCGTTCTATTTGCAGAACCTCTTCAGGGCTAAAAGAATAATACCATTGGTTGGAACAACTGCAAACATAAGTGCTCTAAAACTTAGCTATCTACATAAAAATATTTATAAACTATTGAGGCAAAATATGGACAAAAATAATATGAATCTATGATCATAACAAAACTATTGCGGCACTAGTAGGAGGAAAATATTGATTATTGTAGTGACATACCTTGAAAACGTGGATTACATACAATAATTGTACATAGAGATGTGTCTCATAAGATTGACATTGACACAAAGCAATAGATGACGGGCATGGATACTATAAGTGGGCAAGGATTGAATAACATGGAACTATTTTAGATCCATGAGGATCACAAGTTAAAAAGAACAAACATTAATTCCCTAGTGACTTAATTTGGTACTAACCTTCTACTTACTAACATTTTGATTTTTTCCGCAAGACCGACTCTCAAGAACCCTACACCGAATTTAATCTATATATAGCGGTCAAGAACAAAGTCACATCTGATATGTAATGCAACAGGGACGTCCCTATGTATGGGTTGTACATGATTTTGGTGAGAATGGCGAAAATGGATTCTGATTTTTACCGGTTGTCCCCTCTCCATACCTAACATGAATCCCCACCCTCACAACCATAATAAAGCATGAACTGATTTTAAAAATTGGTTGGAAATATCATGATACAGGTAATGCCCCCCCCCCCCCCCCCCTCAAAAAATAGTAAATTTTTATTATTGAGATTGGTTCCGCAGGGGGTCCAAATACTTTTGAAAATGTAAATAGTAAAATGAACGAACGAAATTATATATGGGTCGTTCTCAAACTAGGGGCAACTTTCGGACACAGAAATTTCAAAAAATAAAAGTCTTTAAAAAAATTGAAAAAGTTCAGGGAGGTTCCTTGGTCAACACTGATTGCAAAAGTACATATTACCCAGATCCAAATTGTTTGAGAATAACGAAAATAGGAAGGTTTATTTTCCCCACCATCAACATTACGAAATCCTTTTCGATTTCAAAATCGTAATGAATACTTCACAAAAAGGAGTCCATCATCATTGATGGATTGTACATTCTTGAATATCGTCTTGAGATATGTGTTTCTTCGTTGTTTATGAAAGCCCTTCAATATCCAATTAATCAAATATAAAGCGGCCATTTTCAACACGTCCCTTTCCTATCTCAGTTTTTCGTTGACTGCACTCCTTTCGACGTGGGGATCCAACAGCAACAGCGTTGGGTGAGGGGAAAGGGTCCTATCCCCACCCTAACAGATCCCAAGCTTGCCAACAGAATGAGATTCAAACCGAAATTTCGGTTGGTTGGGGTCAGAATTGCAGTTTTCAGTTCCAACCATGGTAATATCCCAAAACATTGGGACACTTTTTGGCGATACATTGAGGGGATCGAAAAGTTGATTAGCACATTCTTTCAATCAATTTCATGATGCTCTACAACCCAACTTTGGAAAACGAAGACCTTTTTGCCACACATTAATCAATATTGTGGGTAAAAGTAACATTGTAGAGCAAAAAATTAATTTGGGACACCCACGGTAATTGCATTTTTGGTCTTTTATGCGCAAAAATATTTGTATAGATATGCAGGTATGGCACTTGAATTACTTTTTTCCAACACACTGGCCTGCAAGGAATCCCTGGGAAAAATATTTTTCGGGGAAAAAGTTACTGTAGCTGAGCAAGGCCTGTTATGTTAATAGTTGCCCCTAGTTTGAGAACGACCCATATATTTTTATATATAATATTTTATAAATAAAATATAATCCAAATCGTTTGAGAATAACGATAATAGGAAGGTTTATTTCCCCCACCATCAACATTAAATCCCACATTCTTAATACACCTAAACCAAAAGATCTAGATCCGAAAGAAAAGCCGGATGGAGAAAAAACGGATGAGACGTTCCCAAGAAACGGCTCCGTTATAAATCATATGGGAAATAATGTCCATTATTGATCTTTTATTTAATTTTTAATTTGTATCCGGCTCGAGGATTTTTACTGCCTCCAATTCAAAGAGAAATCCATCCCAGAGTTCAAGGATTCGCTACGAAATCCTTTTCGATTTCAAAATCGTAATGAATACTTCACAAAAAGGAGTCCATCATCATTGATGGATTGTACATTCTTGAATATCGTCTTGAGATATGTGTTTCTTCGTTGTTTATGAAAGCCCTTCAATATCCAATTAATCAAATATAAAGCGGCCATTTTCAACACGTCCCTTTCCTATCTCAGTTTTTCGTTTTCTTTCCCCATCCACAGTCTTCATATTAAAAGAGGCGAAACCGGGACAAAGGACCGAGTGAAGCGTTGGCATTCGACGTTTGTCCCTGATCAAGTCTTTGTTCCTGGAGCTCCCTTTGTCCCTCATTTTCATTCCCCAGGTTTCTGTGGAAGACAACAAAAGCTCCCTCCATTTAGTGCTTAGCAAAATATAAGTACCTTTCAATCTTAAGGCTGAAGAGTCTGGGAAGGATGCGGGAGCAGAAGTAGGGCGTAGGAGCTTAGTGTTCTAAATCACCAAGTTAAACTAGGTAACTTGTCAAAGTGAGTTCAGCCGTTCCCACCAGTCCTGTCTTGCTTGTAGCACCAGGGCTTCAATTCATTGTGGATTTTGAGAGAGAGATGAGTTTCCTCGTTCGCGGCTCGCTCTATTATTATGGACTAATACCTTTCCTTTGCATTCATAACTTATTGATGGGGTTTCCAAAATAGCTTTCATCAACAATATGGTTTGTTGGAGTATTATTTGTTTGCCTAGTGATAAATGTCTTTGAATTAATTGGAATTAGGTACTTAGTACAGCTCACATTCTATTCTAAGGGCAATTATTTTTAACGGATTGATGAAAAAAACCCTATAAGTGGGTCATCTTCATGTTCCTTTTTCCCAGGCCCTATTCATTCTAATGCCTTGATTTTCAGTCCAATTTCTATGAGAAGGATGAAAAAGCCTTTTGCTTACACTTTGAACATAGTCGCTAAACATTGGAGGAATGTGGAACAATCCATTTCAAATTCAGCTTCGTAGGTTGAATAGCAAAGAACTTAGCCCTGGTGCTCACTCAGCAGTTTTGGTGGGCTCTAGAGTTCGATTCGTTTCAATACGTCCGAAGTGTTTCCCATTTAAAATTTTAAATTCATCGGTTGAACAGAGAAGAAATTAACTCCAGAGCTCACTCAGCTGATCTAGGAGGCTTTGGACTTTATAATTCATTTTTTGATGTTCCAAGAGGCCTCCATTCCGAATTTTAGCTTCATAGGTTGAATGGCAAAGAAATTAAATTCGGAGCTCGCACAGCTGAGTGAACTCTCAACGCTAATTTCTATGCAATGTATTCGACGACGCTTAAATTTATAACGGAAGTTATGTATGTGAGACGGGTAGAATAGAATATCAACTAACTTATCCACTCAAATCAGCTGAGTGCGCTCTTGCCGCTAATTTCTGTCATCTATCCTACGAAGCTAAAATCCTAGACAGAAGCTGGCCGAAATTACGTTCGGCTGAATTTCGGAGCCTCTGTGAGAAAAGAGTGTGTGACAACTACGTGAATATTATACATTATTTTGCAATTCTTGCCGACCCCCAACAATTTTTTTGAACCATGACGCGAAGCGCGAGTTCGTGGGTTCGAATCCCAGCCAGGCTTGAAAATTATATCTTTTTTTAACGATTTTTTTCGCATTTTCGAATTTGCAATCAGCTTTTTTAAATGTAAAATGAAAATGTACAAAAGAGAAAAAAACGACTTTATTTTTTGAGCGTGCAGGCTAACTACCTCGTTTTCTACGTGAATACAGCCAGGGGGGTGAAGCCCCCTGGCGAGGCGCGAAGCGCCTAGTATATATATATATATTTTTTTTTTTTTTAAGTTTAGTCATAGATATTGTCTTTTGAAATTTAGTCGAGAAGGAATTCGTCAATTATGACTTGAAAATTTTAGAGGATTTGAAGATAGAAAATTCAAATGAAAGCTTGAAACATGAAAAACAGATACATTTTTCTGGTACTTCGGAAAAACTTCGAAAAACCCATGGAAGCGTTCTTTTGTTACGTATTGAAGTACAAATTAAAAAACCAAGGCGATAACTATATCAACGAAAAAAAGTAACATTAAGCGCTGAATACATCATTTTTTGGGAACAGAGACTTTCTGAAAAACAAAATGGTTCCTATTCTGCTGTTCTCTCGTGGGCTTCAAGACGCTTTCAAACTTTCTTTGAGAAGTCCATGTTCATCATGGCTGTTATTTGGATAGGTATTTATTAAAAGCAGAAGAAAGAGAAGAAGAAAGCACATTACTGTAATCGGGTGTTGCATGTAGTATCATGGAAAGACTTGAAAGACCTGAAAGAGAGGGCTACTGAGCAGGCATGCAATTGCAATCATTTGATTGAAACACTTCCATTTCGAATTTAAAAAAAAAATTCTTCCAGCGTTTTATTACATATAAAATTTATTTTAGTAACAAAGGTTTTGAATTGAGAGTTTTATTTATTATTATTTATTTTTTTTTAAATTCTTTTTTAACCAAACGAATTGCGAACTGCCCCCAACGAAGGGGTCATTTTTTGTCAAACTACTTTATCGGAAACATGATTTATAACAACTCAGACCAGCCCATACAGTTAATTTCCTTTTGGACAACTACTATTGAACAGTGTTGGTAGTCCAATGGCAACTAGGTCGACGTGACTTTACTGTTGTCAAGAAGACGTTGAGCTTCATAAGTTCGTGTATTCACCAAGCCACTGCTCGTGTTTAGTAGCTTTTAATATTGACATGGATATGTCTTTTGGCTGGGGGTCAAGGAATTTTTCGCGACACTTTTTCTCATTTTACCACGACATTTCAAGACCTTTAAGCCATTGTAGTGTCAAGGAATGCTGATTTATTACTCTAAGTTAAAAACTAATATTGTTTTGTAACCATAATGGAATAATCTTGTGAAAAGAAGGCACTACATGGTTGGTATACAATTGAGTAGTAGATACCAACTGGTAAGCAGTAGATACTAGACATATCCATGATCTTTTGTTTTTCCCATCAAGGGAGAAATTAAAATGCTTGATTTTTCCCGACCGACACTTTTTTTCTCGACCGGCACATTTTCTATTGATTTTCACGTATAACCAAGGCGTTACTAGGGTAGTGTAACACCCATAGTTTTCATAGTAGGAAAATCGTTCGCCACTTTTTGGAATGCTCTCATTTTACCACGACATTTCATGACCTCTAAGCCATTGTAGTATCAAGGAATGCTGATTTATTACTCTAAGTTAAAACCTAATATTGTTTTGTAACCATAATGGAATAATCTTGTGAAAAGAAGGCACTACATGGTTGGTATACAATTGAGAAGTAGGTAAGCATAAGGTACTAGACATAGCCATGATCTTTTATTTTTCCCATGAAGGGAGAAATTAAAATGCTTGATTTCGAAAACACTGTCTCCTACAGAACAGTGACACTCTTCAGTTGAAAAAGAGGCAGATCATAGATATGTGTAGTAGGGTAAAGGCACCAGTCATTGGCCGACCCCCAGTCATTGGCCACCCAGTTTTATAAGTTAGTTTTTTACAACACAGATGTCTATTGGATCGTTTTAAATGTTTTTTTCCATCGAAGTATGTAGTCTAGAAGACAGTGGGATGTTGAAAGTTATAGTGAAACCTCATGGAAACCTCCCAAACTCATTTCACGAGGTGAAGGTGCAAGAAGAAGGATGATCACCCCTGTTTCTTGTGAAAACGTTAAGCATACCTCAACTCATTCATAAGGGTTTGATGTGGTGCTTTACAAATTAAGTGACCTTTTTTTTGTATTTACATGATCACTAGTTGATTATTAATCAATTGCTGCCACCAGGACATAAAATTCTCATAAATTGTAGAAAATATTAGGCCGGCTAATAACTGGATGACAAAAAGATTGATTCCTCCAGTCATTGGCCGGGTGGCTAATAACTGAAATGATGCAAATTTTTCCTGCCCCAATCATTGGCCAGATGCCAAAACTGCCAACAGCGCTTATTTAAATGGTTCATATAGGTCCCATTCAAGTTTTATTGCACGAAAATGTGTTTTCCGATCATAATGAACAAAAGTGTAGAGAAAATTGTAAGATACCACGGCTCCCTGAATGGTGACTAGCCCTCGTTATGTTCGATTCCGTGGGACAGCCCTATCTTTTTTTCTTGCTATCGCACATTTTAACACTTGCGCCTGTACCGGGGTAGGCCATATAGGTTCAGGGGCGGTCAATATCATGTTGGATTTGTTAACCATTGGGAAAATATGATTAGGGACGTCTAGAGATGGTTAGAGATGGGTGGGCCTAACATAATCCGGCTAGGGCTATAACCAATAGTAGGATTTTGAGTATTTATATACTACATTAGGTGAATGTTTATATTTTGTCCCGTTTTCTAACATTTTTGCATAATTTGTTTCACTATCCTCCCTCCCGTTTCTGCTAATGATCTTGTGCATAAAGGAGGGTACAAATGGTCAAACTTATTCCATTTTTGCTAAACATTTTTTGAATTTCGCACTGCTAAATGGGTTTTTTTCCATTATTAATTCATCAGGATCTCCAGAAAGGACAATCTGACTCTTGACAAAGCTGAAATGATGAAATATAGTCATGAGACCAATGAAATCATGACAAACCTGAAATGATGATGTTAGGTATTGATATAAACCGACATGGCAGGCCAAAAAACTAATTTTCTAGCCTTAGTTTTTTCTACTTCCATATGACCTTCATGATGTTTAGCTAATAGATTTTTTCTCTCCGCATAATTAACAGTTACATATGTATATATATATTAGATGTTTGGTCTCGTCAGCAGACCAATTACTGTTTTCTTTTTTTATCTTTTTTTAGCGAATAGCACCAGTCAAAAAGTGCGTTCGTTATCCATAGAGTTTGACGTTTTGTTCTTCTTTTCAGTTTTTCTTTAGAGTTTGATGTTAAGTTTTTCGCTTCAGTAGGCACCTGTAACCTATGCACCTAGTGACTTGGAAGTTGGAGCTCCATAGAGCAAGGCCAACACCATCTAACATTGGAGCCATTAGTGAATATAAGGGAGTGTCCAGCATATAGCTGGATTGCCTCAATGTAGCGACATCTGAGGATGTGTGGGGGGTGTATTGCCCTTGACCCAGACTTTCATATGAAGGTGAACACGCATCCCAGACAAGGTCCAGGGAGGGACAGGGGGCACCTCATATGAAACTAAAGGGTATCTCTCTATGCTATCCCACCTTGTGAGCTCCTGAACACGAATACCCAATGGGCGAGTTCGTGTTTGAAGCCTAGTCTCTTCTAGGGAGGGTATGGTGACCACTTCATGCAGGGGGTGTCCTGGGAAATAGCGCAAGCGTTCTGCATAACGAAGTGCTAGCAGATTTCGCCGAATTATGAGTGGCTGACTATGCCCAAGCACATGACGGGAGGCTGTCGGGGCAGTACGGAAGGCCTCAGTAGCCAAACGAAGACCCTTGTTTAATATAGGTTCCAGCTTAAGCAGCAAGGACTTCCTTGCTGAGCCATAAGCTGCAGACCCATAATCAATTCGGGATCGCACCACTGCACGGAAAATCCTCAAGAGGACATCCCGCTAGGCACCCCGACTATAGTTGGAAAGCAACTGGCTTGAGCAACTGTACACCCCGCATGGCAGCATGGCGCAAAATTACTCAATATACTGGGTCCACCCCAGCTGACGGCCAACTATGAGACCGAGGAAACGCTACCTACAGGTACCCTTTTTAAGTCCAATGTTACCTATTCCAATGTTTCAAGAACCAATGTTACCTATTCGGGTCGGAAAAACTGCAAAAGTACCTACCTAGTGAATATAAAGTATCCATCGTTAATAATAAAAATGTTAAAACGTTAATGAATAAAACCTTTTTCAAATAAATGTGAGATGATTAATTTGATTTCTCATAGTTACAGCCACAAATTATCAGTTCTTATGGAAAGTTTACCGACACAGTGGGTCAGAAAACAAAGAACTTAAGGTGGCCAGTGACTGGTGACAAGGTGGCCAATATTAGGAATTCCCGGCCAATGACTGGTGGAAAACAGATTTTTCAAAACTCATTGAAAAAAATACTTGGTAGACCTTTTATTTGTTTAAAATTGCTATTGTATTACATTGTTTGGATTATTAGCTTCCTAAAACACTAGGAAAGAAACAAATATCTTCAAAAATAAAGCGGGTAACGTGATAAACATTGCTAAGTGGCCAATGACTGGTGCCCTTACCCTACCTACTGCTTACCAGTCGGTACCTACTACTCAATTGTATACCAACCATGTAGTTTTTCACTGTCTGTTTCCATCTTGAAATCTCATTGGAAGCCGCCATTTCGTATCACCAAGGAGCATACACGGTACTCCTCAGTAACTGTTCTGAAATATTCATATGATCTTGTTGTAGGTGTTTAGAAGTACATTCACAGAACTGGAGGATAATATCACTGACTGCTTCCATCTTGAGATCTAAATGGAAGTCGTTTATTTCTTGTATACCAATGAGCATTGACGACACTCCTTAGCACTTTGTTCTGAAATGTTTGAATGATCTTGCTGTAGTTGTTTTTTGTACGGACATTGAGCTGGTTGCAATATGTCCGCAAGGGTCTTTCAATTTCCAGGGCTTCAATTTATTGTGGATTTTGAGAGAAATATGAGTTTCCTCGTTCACGGCTTGCTGTATTATTATGGACATGACTTCCTTCTCGTAACTTATTGATGAGATTTCTAAAATAGCTTACACCACCAATATGGTTTGTTGGAATATTATTTATTTTCCTTACATAGTTGTATTTTGAATGCACAAGAATTTCTTAGTACGGCATGCGTGCCATCCGAAGCTTACTAAAGCACGAGGATTTGTGAGGATGTTTGATAAATAGTTTATCTTTTGAATTACATTAGAGAAGGGACCTGTGTTCCACAATCAGTTACCAAATTGCAAAAAGGAATTAGGAAGGTTGCAGATAAGTTCAAAACGTTCTCACGACCACACTTGCTTAAAATTCCCAAATGAACGGCGGAATTAACAATGAATTTGTTCAGTGGGGTGTGGGGAAAAGTTAAGCACTCTTACCAGCCACCTCGATTCACACATACCCGATTAGGTTTTCCACTTTGTTGCTTGAGAAGCAATTACGACGCGTCTTTCGTGGTTGCTCAAGTAGGTGGTAGGGAACTCCGCCAAGCACTTCCCACTTCGCCAAGTTCTTAACTCAATTCGATGAAGATGAAATAAGAGTAAACCCCGGTGCAAGATTCTACTTATTGAACTATCTGAGCACGCTATCGAAAAAGTCATTTTACGCAGGTTAGAATTACTGGAACCAACTGATGCTCTAATGCTAGTACTATTGAGACAATTTGTAGGTTTTTGTTTCCTCACTACCGAAGGGAAAGAATTGTGTTCGAGGTTGAAGTCAAAAAAAAAAAAATTTGTCCTGCAAAATCAATATTTCCTCTTGCTTTTTGCGTTTAGGAGCTTGCTGATCAATTTTGGTTCCGTGTCTTTCTGTCTGATGTCTGTCTGTGGTAAATCATTATCACACCCGAAACTATACCAAGTTTCAGTCTAATTCCGATGAAATTCTCAGGGATTGTGCTTCTTTGGTCCTAAAAGGTCCCCTATAATTTTCAATGCCGTCAAATCAACAGAAGTCCGTGCGCATGCATAAACGTGCATTTTTCATAGAGTCGTTTTCTCATCTGTTGATTGGAGCTCGTTCAAATTCGAAAGGTAATTGGTTATAATATGTTCTAGAAAGATGCCCTATAAATCATCTCGAGATTGCTAGAGTAATAGTCATTGCGCACGCGCTAAACTAATGTCGATAGACACAGTCAAAACTATGAAAACTTTGAATTTCTATGAAATTTTCAAGAATTATGCGGTTTTGCTCGTAGACTTTGCCCTGTAAATTTAATTGCCGTTTGATTAATAGTAACTAGTCTGTGCGCATGCCGCACAAACATTAGTTTCTTATAATCATTTCGACTCGTACTTTATTCTGTACGTCCATATTACTATAAGTGAGGAAGCTTTACTGCCAACCAAACTTGGCCGAATTTTTAGCGAATTTTCGTGGAAAATTAAACTATTGCAATGTTTTATCTCATTCTATCAGGATGGGATCCTGAACTGAAATTCTTATCGCCAAGCTTTTGGTTTATTTAAAACAATCATCAGGGCAACGAAATAAAGCACTTTCTTTAGGCTCAGGACATAAATAACATTAGCAACATAATAACAATAACAGACTATGAACCCAAAACAGTCGTAACAAAACATCAACCTCCATAATATAACTTTGGTCATAACTTAAACCTGTTGTACTTACTTAAGGAGGTGTTCACGGTGACAAGACATTGGATACTACGCTCATTAGGATGAAATGAAGGTTTGGTCTCTCTATTGCTTGGCTCTAAAAGATGTTGTGGGGGACTTGCGATTCAGTAAAAAAAGATCATGAAGCCAACGTTTCGTATTATTTATACACCATCTTCCGGGCTATAAAAAGAAAACGCACCAGAGGATGTCAGACAAATGTTCGGTATAGGTATACATAAAATGAAGGTACATACATACTTAGTTATCTGTATACATACCTATAACTAACACTTGTCTGACATCGTCTGAAAAACCAAAACAACAAGAATGTAACAACATCTTACCTGTGATACAACCATAAAATATTTACTTCTTTTGATATACCTAAATATCAATACATGCAAGGCTATTGATGGTGGTATGGTTAATAAACCGGTGATCTACAAGTGTGGTAATACTGGATTTTACGAACTAAATCACTCGCGACGAAGTTGTGGAAACCCATTATAAAACGGAAGTTAGTGAGAAACGTTGTCTATTTCCACGAAAAATAAAGAGTTACAATGTTAAATCGATTTCGACGGTTAGGCCATCATCAGTAACAAAACAATAACTGAAGACACATTAGAAAGGACACAGCTTATATAGAGACAGGTGATAGGAGATTGAATCCCATTGGTCGAGAGAAAGGAAAGGGGCAGGAGGTACAACCAATTAAGTGCATACAAAGTGAAAGGGGATTATAGCTAATCAGATGAAGTGAAAGGGGGGAAATAACTAAATAGGGTTTCAACAGTGTGAAGGGATAATTCCAAGGTTTACAGAAATGGACCTATCAGTGGTGAAATATATTGAGGTATATCCTCATTTAAACATTTACCAGACCTGTCACTTTTGATAATTTCGAATTTTTCAAGTACATTCAACATACCTCCCTTTGGGCAAAAATGAAGAAATTCTACAAACTGTCTGTCTGTCAAATCAGAATTGTAACTATGATTAGATTCCTTAAGATGTTTTGCAAATGTAGACTTACCCTTATTTTCCCTGAAATCCTCCATATGCTCGTCTATTCTTTCTCTAAATTTCCTACCAGTTTGACCGCAATATTCGTAGCCACAAGAACATTTTAATTTATAAACTCCACTTTTATCCTGCACACTAATTTTATCCTTAACGGATCCTAGTAATGCTTTAAGACTATTTTTATTTTTAAAACCTACTTTATAACCTCTCGATGATAGAATTTTGCCAATTTTATCAGAAATTTTCCCATAATAAGGTAAACTTATCCATTGCTTTTCTTCTAAAGTTACATCTTCCCGAGCCAGATTGGAAACTTTTTCCCTACTCTTTTTCCTAAGAACCTTATCCCATATGGTATCAACGAGATCTCCTCCATATCCGTTACTAGCCGCTATGCTTTTGATAATGGATTTTTCTTTTGATAAATTTTGTTCACTCATTGGAATAGATAGTGCTCGGTTGATCATACTATGGAAGGCTGCATGCTTATGTACTAAAGGGTGATTTGAACTACTATGGATCGTTATATCGCTATATGTATCTTTTCTGTAGATTGAAAAATCATGCTTCTCATTTACTAAAGAGATGGACAGATCAAGAAAATTTAGTTTATTCCCGCCGAATTCGAGGGTGAATTTGATATAAGGATCTAATTTATTGATTTTTTCGTGAAAAGAATTTAGTTGTCTTTCTGTGCCCTTCCATAGAATGATGATGTCATCGACATATCTATACCAATAGAGAAGATTATTTGTGTTAAAAGTTGTAAATATTTGTTGCTCAAGATAATCCATGTAAATATCTGCAAGCAGAGGAGATAACGGAGAACCCATAGCAACCCCTGGCTGTGTATAGCATTGCCCCTCGAATAAAAAGTAATTTTGATCCATACAGACAGACATCAAATTAAACAATTCATCCTTTTCGAAAATATTAAGTTTAGAGCCGTGAATCAGCCTGCATACCACATCTTTGCAGCTAGCTACATCGATATTGGTGAACAGACTAACCACATCAAAAGAGGCGAGTTTAGCATTTGGAGGCATCTGAATGTCCTTAATTTTGGAGACCAAATCATAAGAATTTAGTACAGTATGTTGAGCCCGAAAGTTGATTTTGTTTCTAAATAAAATATTGAGTTTTTTAGCCAATTTGTAGGCAGGAGCACCAATATAAGACACCACCGGTCTCATCGGCGCTCCTTCCTTATGAATTTTAGGGAGACAGGATAACCTGGGCGCATGAAGGTTCATTTCTACAAAACGTGGAATGTACATATTTTTTAGTAGACTATCTTCTGATTGTTTAACTACTTTTCGAACTAATATTTGAAATTTTGAAGTTGGGTCAGATGGGAGATTTGAACAATTATTATCTTCTAGAAATTTTACAGTTTTCGAAACATAATCTTGCTTATTTAAAATGACAGTTGTATTACCTTTATCTGCTTTGAGGGCAACAATATTTTTCTGGGCAAACTTCTTCTTTAGAACAGCTGCAATAATCTCCTCCTTCCCGGGTGGTGGTCCTAGTGATCTTGATGAGGACTGGATCTCTTCAGCACAAAGTGTTTTGGTGGCTGATGGTCCATTCGAAGCCTCGACGGAAAATTCCAAATCCCGAATCGCTGAAGCTCCAAGGGAGAAAGATGGGTTGTGCTTCAACCCTTTCTCAAGAAGAGATACTTCTGCCGGAGAAAATGTGACATCCGACAGGTTCTCCACTTTCTTGAAGAATGGGCAGGATACTGTTGATGGAGATGGAGTCTTAGGGACTGGCTTTTTAGACTTCAAAAGTTGTAATAATTTACCTTCCAGAATCTTCTTTTTCGTCAATCCTTTCTTCCATGCGGTTTCAACTGCGTGTTGCTCGATAAGTTCCCATTCACAGGAGGTGTAGCGGGTGGTGAGTTCTTGGAACATATAGTAAAGTTTTTCCCGAGCAATATCACGAACACTATACCATCGATGGAGTTCACTTTTTACAAGTTTAATTTGAGCCTCATTGATAATTCGAATCGCGGCACCTGAAGGGTGCTTACATTGAATTTTCACAAAATTTGGAATTACACTGTTGGAAATACACTGTTGATTAAACCAAATGTTCCTTTCCGCGATAACTATGCTTGTTTTCAGTTTGATATTCCAACTCGCGATTTCTGCTCGACTTGCAGAACTGATACGAACTAAATCACTCGCGACGAAGTTGTGGAAACCCATTATAAAACGGAAGTTAGTGAGAAACGTTGTCTATTTCCACGAAAAATAAAGAGTTATACATGAGCTATGAGTCGGAGGTTTGACTTGGTACTTACGTACGTCCTATGACGCAAAAAGTCACCGGGGCAACCCTGTTCAGGGGTTTCTAAAATCCGTAGGCTACCAAATGAATTTTTCTGCAAGTCCGTACGTTACAGTGTCGATCTTTTTATCTATAGCAAATAGTATATTGTACCCTGCCAAAAATAAGCAGATTATAATATTTCACGTTCTATAAACGTGATACTTCTTTCATGTATACCTTCATCTACTAATATAGTTGGGAAAAAGTAAATAAATCGGCATCTTTTAATATTGAATCCAGTCCAGCTTGGCCAACCACACACATGAAAATCCATTGGTTTGATATTTTTATACATAATGGGGATCCCTTGTACTACTATTTGGAGTTTAAATGCAAGCGCCAAATATTCGAATGTTGATTATATCCAACCCCCCTCTTGTTTTCTGCAGAGGATTGAAACTCGTACAAACTGGATAATAATAGTATTCCACATTTTTGAAAGCGATTCCACTGGAAAAGATTGAATATTCTACCACATTAATGCACCCAATCCCTTTGTAATAAAAATCTATTCAGAAGAACGCATCCCAATGAATCTCTATGATATCTTGAAAATCAGCAGAATTACATAACTGCTGCGCTGTACCCACTCGTAATATTGGATTTGTTCTCGCTAATTCAGTCTCAAAGCCTTGCCTCATTCTATCCTCTTGGTGGATATTTTCCTGCCTTCCTGGCAACTTTTTCCTTCTGCCTACCTCCGTTTCACTTTATCACGTTACAAAGTGCTTAACTTGTTGGGTTTCTCATTTACAACGTAATACGATTTCTTGTAAAGGGGAAAAAAGTTCTACTTTCACTTTATCAGAGGCCTTAAGATTCATTATTCAACAGCTTTCGGTTCTGTACCCACATCCAAATTAACTATAGAAAGCCACCGCTTCAAGCTTCTACTATATTTATTTATTTATAATACGGGCATAGCCCAATACAACATTGACATATATTCAATATAATGTACTCTTTAAATAAGTAATGTTAGCACCTTCTCGCTCAAACTCATGGACGGATTTGAACGGGGTTTTTTGCAAAATGATCGGGAGGGCACGGGCCAGATCAGCTGACCTAGCACAGTTCTCTTCTATTCACCATATGCTCGATATCATAGCTAATGGAGATTACCAATTCTAATTCTTAGATGTTGATATATAAACCCCACCTCACTCCTCATTGGGGTTCCTGCGGGGCTTGTTTTAATCTTGGTGGTATTTCACGAAACAATCAGCACAGGAATAGGCAACGCGTTTCGAAGAATGCTGCATACTCTTCTTGCGCTTATCTATCCTTGACGCCTAAGAATTCAGTTGTGTGGAACGTTGCAAGACAAGCTATACCGCCGAACATCAAGCTCCGTACTAGCTTAATTTAATAGAACGCTCGCCGATGAATTGAGGCCTATTCCGTTGAGTGAAATAATTAATCCATTTTGCTTACATATTATACCATCCCCAACCAGAGAGAGAGAGAGAGAAAGAGAGAGAGGAAAAAAAAAAAAAAAAACTGTAGTTAGTTTGACATTGAAAGCCCCAATTACGGCCAAGGATACTTGATTCACCTACAGGTACATGGTCAATACGGGTATTTATTTATTTATGTATTTGTTATTAGTACGGGCAAAAGCCCAATTACAATAGAAAAATTCATACAGAAATATAACAGAAACAAATTTCAGATATTCCGTATAACAATGAAACGGTATAAGAATATGTGAAAATAAATTGAAATACAAATATAAACAGATTGACGGCTTTCTAAAATTATTGTAGCCCCAGGGTTAAACTCAATACTTGATTCAATCACAGCTAATGAAACAATAATGTATATTAAATTGACTTAAAAAATACAGAGGGTGCGTCCCAAATCCAGTTTTGTTTTCATATTCAATCCAATTCGTTCTTTGATTTCCGATTTCCATAACCTTGTCCCCATATTTTGTGTCGTAACGGAATTTGGATGGTTGAATGAGTGGATTTCACTCACCCTGACAAGGCCTCTGAACAAATTCGAAGAAAAAAAAAAAAACTTTACAAACCAAATTCAACATTTTACAAACCAAATTCAACATTTTACAAACCAAGTTCAACATTTTCCCGAACATATTAAACATTTTATTAAATCAACCAGAATTGAAAAGAATATGAATTGGGCATTATCCACAATCTGGAGTGAAAACGCCACAAAGAAGAGATGCTCCGCCTGTTCCTTTTTTCTTCGTCTCGACGCTCTCCTAATGTCTCCTCAATGGATACGACTGATCATCCGTCCTGGTACATCAGAGTTCTGAGTTGTATCGTTGTGTATGGCAAAGTGGTGATATGAGTGACTCCTATGACTCTTCCAGTGATGATGTCAGGAGGAGGGGAAACCGGCGAAGAAACGAAGCGTTGGTGAGTAGTACAGATGAAGATGACATTGTTGCAGATGTTGAAATGAGGAGGAATAGAAGATCAGGTCCGCGAGGGAAATGTCAGACCGTTTCTCAAGAGAAAAAGAAACTATTCCTAGCACTGTACGAAGAAGGGTTTACTATGAAAGAAGCGGCTTGTAAGTCTTCGATTAATTATTCCACTGCCAGATGTATTGTACGCAAATTAAACAATGAAACGCCACAAAGTCAAACGAGAAGGCGGGGTGGAGCCCGTCGTACCAAACTTACGCCAAACGTTCTTGCAGCTATAGAAGCAATAGTTGAGGAACAACCAAGCATAACTCTGAAGAAAATCGCGGAGAAACTTTCGGAACAAGGTAAGTAAGTACATCCTCAGTCGACAATGGCCTTCGGAAGTTGAGGATAACGCTCAAAAAAGCCTCTATCGAACTGGATCGAATGAACTGTGAGCGAACCATACAACTGAGAAAAGAATTCGCCCTTCGTTTTAATGAGTCAGCACCTCATAATCGAGAACAAATAATATTTATCGACGAGTCGGGGTTCAATTTGCATTTGAGGCGAACGCAAGCTCGATCAAAAGTGAATACCCGAGCTGTGGTCACGGTACCCACTGTCAAGGGACGAAATGTTCATTACGAAATTGTAACATCAGGAACCACCAATGCCCAATTGTTTGGTGATTTCTTGAACGAACTTCGAGAAAAACTGCAATACTCAGGTAACGAATTCGTACTGGTGATGGGTAATGCGCAAATTCACCGCTCTACCGAAATTCGACAACTGGTTGATTCAAGTGCATTGGATGGAATAAGTCAAATGTTTCTTCCACCTTATTCCCCGATGTTAAATCCAGCTGAGAGTGCATTTTCAAAAATTAAGACCGTGGTGAGGAATATTCTCAGCGAAGAACGAGACCATGTCTTACCACGTGCAATTGAACGCGGAGTAGCGGCTATAACTCCATGCGACTGCTCGAATTATGTTATGAACGCTTTGCTTCTTCTACCAACTGCGGCAGCTGGCCAACCTTTACACTAGTACTAAATTTCGTTAAGAATTTAATGAATGTTGAATTTGGTTTGTAAAATGTTGAATTTGTTTTGGAAATTGTTGAATTTGGTTTGTAAAATGTTGAATTTGTTTTGGAAATTGTTGAATTTGGTTTGTAAAATGTTGAATTTGGTTTGTAAAATGTTGAATTTGTTTTGTAAAATGTTGAATTTGGTTTGGAAAATGTTGAGTTTGTTTTGCAAAATGTTGAATTTGGTTTGGAAAATGTTGAATTAGATTTGGAAATGCTATATATGTCATTTCAAGTTATAAATTGCTTAAGAATTGAGATTAAAATTCCGTTAACTTGCGCCAAAAAATCAAGCTATCCAAATGAAAGGATGAGTTCGTTGGCCAACACTTTTTGAGTACAGGAGATTGGCCAAATTTCATAAAGCGTGCTAACGAAAATCACTATAAATTCCTAAACACGGTCAAAAATTGTAAAATTCACGGTACCTTATCAAAATATTAGTCATCAAATTTCGGTTAGTTTGCACCGTGGACGCTCACTTCAATAACTACCTCTCTCTTTACCTCTGCCAGTACGTCTCAGTCGCACACGTGTCAACGGCTCGCAGAATGTCAGTCATGAGTGTCTCGCGAACAATCAGTTTGAGACACGAGGCTAATATAATATAACCGAGGCACCCTGAATAATATAAATTCTCACTAAGGGATTGACTACTTGATGTTATGTGTTTTTGAGATGCTAGCGTAGCGATCATTTAGACCACTAATCTGAGTAGAAAACTGATCCGTCTAAATTATCATGGCGACTCGAGCGCTGGGAATGCCACGCAGTGGGTAGTCGAACTAAAGAGCAAGTCTGGGTTTAAAGCCTCGTGTCTCAACTTGATTGTTCACGAACGTCTCGTATGATGTGTGTCTACAAGACATAATCAGTAAACAGTGAACAGAAGATTAACACAAAAGCTTCTATGTTGGGAAAGCAACGCATCTAAATTTGAGAATAAATAACCATAGAGCCCCCTGCCATTAAAGCAACACGCGAAGTCAACACAATCCTACAGTGACATGAATTTAACGAATGCTTTGGAGTGAAAGTTTTGAAGCAGATGCCACTAGCTACGAACGACTGACTACTGCAGCAGTCTGAGCGGACTCAAAGATCCCCGAACCCTAGCCTCAAACTAAACGAGTGGGCACTGAACTAAAACTAAAGAAGCCATAGATTGATGCTTACATGGTGACAAGCTTCCAAAATACACTCCAAATCCCATTGTTCAGAAAAAACCATTACTCTTTTAATTTTGAAAAAGATTTACTCGAATCAAATCACCCTTCATCTTTATACTTGTCAACTTTTTAACAATTTAAGATAATGAGGTATCTATATGTCATTTCAAGCGATAAATTTCTTATGAATTGAGATTAAAATTCCGTTAACTTGCGCCAAAAAATCAAGCTATCCAAATGAAAGGATGAGTTCGTTGGCCAACACTTTTTGAGTACAGGAGATTGGCCAAATTTCATAAAGCGTGCTAACGAAAATCACTATAAATTCCTAAACACGGTCAAAAATTGTAAAATTCACGGTACCTTATCAAAATATTAGTCATCAACCATTCACCGAAAATTAAGTAGTACTGTAAGAAATTTAAGCCCACGATTCTGCTGAAACATCTGATAAATCGGCAGATTTTGAAAGAAAAAAGTTCCATTCATGCAGCATGATCGTTTGAACGAATTTTCTTAAATTATCTATCGTGTTATAATATGTTAAATTGTATTGAAATTTGAGCAATTTCAGTAGAAAGAAATCGTTAGAAACCAATTTCATGGAAAAAACCACGTACTAAATAAAATTCGGCGATTCAAGAGATTTGAGATTTTTTGTTGCTGTTTTTATATACTTGTCAGCAAATAATAATGAAATTCAAGTATGTTTTTCAGCATAATTTTCAGTAAAAATTTATTAATGTCAGTCAAATGTTAGTAATATTGTTTTGACTGATAAATAATCTGCCAGAAATTAACGATTTCTGGCCGTTTTTAGCCATTTATAGTGATTTTTTCTGTACATTTTTTGAAATTTGACTAGTTTAAGTGCTCAAAAATTATTGGCCCACGAACTCATCTCGTTTGGAAAGCTTGATTTTTTGGCGCAAGAACGGGTTTTTTACCTCACTCTTAACGAGAGTTATATTCTGGAATGACGTATATAGATATATACATATATACATGAAAAAGCGCAAACTTCAGGAGTCGTTTCAGAATGCCTCAAAACTGCATTTAAATTTACTAAGTTAAAATTAACTAAGAATCCAAACTCTTTTTTGAATCATAGATTATTATCTAGAACGAGATTTTTTGTCATAAGATTGGTAATTACTTAGTTAACGATTTCTACGCATTCAAAATGATCAAATTTCAAAACAATGTAACAGTAAAATAGGAAAAATCGCTCTTACGATCATGCTGCATTACTGGAAGGAACTTTTTTCTTAAGTCTATAACACTGGTTTATTATTGAAAATAGTTTAAAATCAAATCAATAGTCTAGATTATTTTCTTTATTATTAGGTAAAATCCTTTCTTTCTTATGAAGTAGTAAAAACGATGAAGGTACAGCGGTCGTGAAATAGGGTCCTATATTATTCTACTGTTAATCTAGTTATTCACGGAAGTGATGAGAGTGTAGAATATTCAACTGAAGAGGTAACAAACTTGTTTAATGTTTATGTTAATCGAAGTAATTGACGATGACAGTGGTTGAAGAGGATGATATACTGGAACGCAAGGTCTGTGCCTTTGGCGGAGGCGACAAGGAGCTACGGCCCAAGTTTAGCACCGACCCCCGCCAGTTCGAAGGTTTCATACTGCGTTACCGTCTCAAACCCCCTTTCCGTCCCGCAACACCTGTGACCAGCCGACCCACTTACCGATCTCTCCTTCTATCACCCCCTTTCCAGACCCTACGTTCCATCCTCCCAGGTCGCCAATATATATATCCCTTCTACAGTTTATATTGAGATTAACAACGCCGGTTCGTATTCACGCCCAGGTTTCACCTATATTTACACTCCTACGTGACCGAAACTACTTAGAAACCACTTTGGGAAATCCTTAAACTTATCCGGAAGGTTTTACTTTTACTTTTACTCAACCTACTGATATACGACAATGTATTAACGCCTAATAGTAGGGATATATTGTAACAATAACGTTGAATTGAGAGCTCATCGACGAGGCAATCATAAGAAAATATTATCCACCACCAACATATGACTCGTGGGTTGCATTTATGTAGTACTTGGAAAAGGTCTTGATCGAGACTAATTGAATGGAGATCTAGAAGAAAGGCGTATTTTGAAAATGACGAGCGAGAAGAGAGCGGTTTTGGTGAACAGCAGTAAAAGAGAAGAAAAATGTGCTGGAAATGAGATGTTCTTTCAACCAAACTTCTCAAAAAATCCAGTTTTGGGTTAGCACTTTCATTGCGTGCTCCAGACTGA
This sequence comes from Adelphocoris suturalis, assembly GCA_030762985.1. Lineage (NCBI taxonomy): Eukaryota > Metazoa > Arthropoda > Insecta > Hemiptera > Miridae > Adelphocoris > Adelphocoris suturalis. The sequence goes on from CM061041.1 coordinate 34,485,471, forward strand.
TATCTACCAGAGGAAAAAGTTGTTTTGGCTGTAGTAACAACACTGGCCGTCGGAACTCGCTAGTGTCAGTTTTCCTCGCACCTGTTTTGGGCCAACTCCCAGCAAGAAAAGTGACACTTCGAGAAAAATGTTCCCAGTTTTATTATCTCAAGGGTTTGGCGCAGCGAACTGGAACTAATTATAGTGAAACCGTTTATGGAAAGTCAATTAAAACCACAGCCCTTAGGGTTATGAAGGCTCAAAAATCGACACAAGGGGTTCTGTTTCTTTTAAAAATCTGGTTTCAAAGATGAATTTCCGGAAGTGGTTGTCAAAAATACTCGAGCCACTTCAAGGCGTGCTTCTTCGTCCCTTCCTTGCGAGCTCAGTCTTTCCCCTGCTTACTCAAGCAAGATACCACTAGCAGAGATGGTAAGAAATAAGATATTAATGATTTGATCGCTGACAACCTGATTCCTCAATTTTATGAATCCTACTATCGCGCCTTATTTAACTGACTACAAATGACTTATATGTGACTCCGAATTTCCTAGTCTTAGCTCTGAAGGCACAGCACTACTTCGTGCCATACTCTTTTTAATTAGTTTCTACAGTGTCAGTCCTTGGTGCTTTAGGTATTACCAATAACCTTAGGTCCTTCATATCTCTTTCGGTTTATTATTCTTTAATAAACCATTGTAATCTCTTCAGAAAAAACTTTTTTTTATTAAATGTTCCTTGGGTTTATGAACCATTTTTTCTTAAATGCGTGTACTTCTTTGCAGACTGAAGTTGTTTTTTAAATAGATGTATAAGTTAGTATTGTGTTGCGTTCTCTAGTTCTTTAAATAATTAATTCAGTTTGAGAATAATGATATTTATCTGGGAAATTTTAAGACTAAGTACCTAAACAAGTGCCACGAAAAAGTGCCTGACTTTTTCAAGTGCTGTGATTAATGTTCACTGTTCCTTTTGTTTTATTAAAATGTTGCTATTACAACAAGCTTTTTGTTGTTTCACACCCTTTTTTCAATTTTATAAAATGGAAGTGTCGTTTTGCATAGCTAGTTACGATTCAATTTACTTGCACCTTTTGCAAGTATTCCGGCAAGAAAAGTGTCATTTCGAAAAAATTCGCCTTTTTGTGGCCGAATAATCAATTCCTGATGACATTAACAAAACAATTATTAAGATACTAGTGGAAAAGCCCGTGTCACCACGGGATGCAAGTACAAACTTTAATTATGCAAATAATTGTGTAATAATTTGCGCGCGTAATTTTGTAATAATTTAATTTTGAGATACGTTGGCTGCGATGTGTACGGTCAAATTTGAGGAGCAAATTCGGCAAGTATGCAGCTATTGGGTTTTTCACGTGTGGCTGGTCGGTAGGTGCGTGCGGGCCAATGGTTTTATTGTCGAGTGCGATGACCGCATCGTATAATGACCCTATTGGCTAATCTATTGGCCGTTATCGAACTACCTATATATACTAATATCTCCCCAATGATTTTTTAGTTTCCATGGATGCCTCAATTTTAAATAATTCTACAACTTTCCCTCGTTTTTGCGGAGCAAATTCGGCAAGTATGCAGCTATTGGGTTTTCCACGTGTGGCTGGTCGGTAGGTGCGTGCGGGCCAATGGTTTTATTGTCGAGTGCGATGACCGCATCGTATAATGACCCTATTGGCTAATCTATTGGCCGTTATCGAACTACCAATATCTCCCCAATGATTTTTTAGTTTCCATGGATGCCTCTATTTTAAATAATTCTACAACTTTCCCTCGTTTTTGCACTTTTTCTTGTTTTTTTAATATGAAGGAATCTGATTTATAACTTGGTAGAATTATCTGCACCAGTTTTCTTCATGCCGGTCACTTTAAAAAAAATTTGAAGAGAATCGGTGCAGGCGTTCAAGCGTTATCACTTTGTATGTATCCTATTATTATAATAGATCTGTTATCTGAATTGCTTCTTCTGTACAATCAGTTAAAATGGCAGTCCCAAGTAGCAGAGTTTAGACGTAATCATCATTATTGTGTTACTGATTTCGGTTTTTTGGCTTTCCTGAAAAGTGAGGTTTTTTAAAAGTGCCTCTTTTCTTGCCGGGGTGCGATATACATCCCTTCTACAGTTTATATTGAGATTAACAACGCCGGTTCGTATTCACGCCAAGGTTTCATCTATATTTACACTCCTACGTGACCGAAACTACTTAGAAACCACTTTGGGAAATCCTTAAACTTATCCGGAAGGTTTTACTTTTACTTTTACTCAACCTGCTGATATACGAAAATGTGTTAACGCCTAGTGGTAGGGATATATTGTAACAATAACGTTGAATTGAGAGCTCATTGACGAGGCAATCATAGTAAATATCATCCACCACCAACATATGACTCGTGAGTTGCATTTATGTCGTACATGGAAAAGGTCTTGATCGAGACTAATTGAATGGGGGTCTAGAAGAAAGGCGTATTTTGAAAATGACGAACGAGGAGACAGCGGTTTTGGTAAACTGCACTAAAAGAGGAAAAAAATGTGCTGGAAATGATACGTGCAACAACCAGCAGAAAACAAATCTGAAAAAGTGAGTTTTGAAAGTGTTTTCGTCCACAAGATAAGATGCGAAAAATAACGTAGACACCCATCCTAGACACCCATTCAATTATCGTTCACACCGTTGATACGGCCGATGACACCACATAGGCAATAACTATAATTATTATAATTTTGCTTCCGTGTCTACCTATAGGTAGAACTACCTTTTGGGAGAAAAAATATGTTTTGTCTCCAAAATCCAAATTTCCAGTCGCATCTTACGTTGCAGACCATTCTGAACTACTTTGTTCCGTGTCTGTCTGTTTGTGTGTGTGTGTGTCACTGTGTGTGTGTGTGTCCTTCGTGTGTCCGCAAATCCTTGTAAAAAGCTTATTTTCCACAGTTTTCATCCGATGTAGATGAAATTTTAAGGGAATGTGTGGGATAAGGCGTAGACGGTCCCCTAACAGTTTCATTGTCCCCTGACTCACTACTTCACTCTGCTCATGTGCAAACGATAATTCTACCAAACATAATTTTCTTACGCCAAGTCGTCCGATCTCACTCAAACTAGGATGGTATTTAAGGGATCACGATTTGATCATGCCATAACAATATCAACATAATTATGTCATTAATAGCTACTGCGTATGCGTCATTGTGGAATCCTTGTAACGACCTAAATTTACACAAATTTCATCCGATTTTGATGACATTGTCAGGGAAAGGGTAGGTCAGGTTGCAGATGGTCTCCAACCAGTTTCATTGTTACCAAATAAATACATTACTCTGCGCATGCGCAAACGTGAGTTCCATTATGCTCTATTTTTTTCATACACTAGTCGTTCGATTCCTCTTAGATTTGGATGATGGTTGGGAGAAGACGATTTGATTACCTCATGATGATTGTTTCATTAATAGGCACTGAGCATGCGCCAATGTGAAATCCTAGTATCGACCTTAATTTTCACAGTTTTCATCCGATTTTGATGAAATTGTCAGTGATTGCGCGAGTTAGGTTGTAGATGGTTCCGTACCTTTTTCGTTGTTCTCATCTAGTTAATTCAGCGCGTGCTCAAACGTAAATTACATTCAGTACTGAATCACTCACGACAAAGTTGTGGAAACATATTTCAATAAAAAACAGAAGTTGTCTAATTCGAGGATGTCTAATTCTACGAAAATGAACAGTTACAATGTTGGATCTGTTTCGGCGGTTTGGTCATCATCAGTAACAAACGAGTTATTGGACAAAGTTCTCCTTTAACTTCCGTTTTTATCTAAATGGGGTTTCCACAACTTCGTCACGAGTGATTTAGTTCTTATCAGTCCTGCTAGTCTAGCAGCAGTCGAGAGTTTGTATATCAAGCTGAAAATAGCTACAGTTATCAGTAGTTACCAACTTGTGTGCAAAAGCGTTCATTCCGTCCACACTACGAGTATGTTCCAAGTTTTATAATGGTAGATGTCATATTTTAAGTACACAGTAGTTGGGATGGGGGGGGGGGTGTAGCTAGACGGTTTATTCTTGTTTAACACACGTCCAGTTTTGGTGGGGCCCTATACATGAAAATCCGTTCTGACGTTCTCGAAAAACTGACCTGAGCTGTTGTCAAGGAAAATAATAAACCGAAACTCCTACGCAATACGTCAACCCACTCTTGCCGCGACACATCCAGTCCTGATTATAATATTTCAGTCAGCATTTTACCTGTCGCATCATCCTGCCGCCGCAAAACTGGCGTTCACTTTTCGCTTCCGTCTCATAATTAGACTCGGTCTCGGCATTTCCTCGGGGTAGCGGCCCCCTACCGACATTCCTTTATCTGGCAAGGCACAGGTGGTCCGCATAATTAAAATGTCAACCTCAACGAGCCCACGGGCGCCTGGTCCACACCTCACTGTTCATTTAAAAGCCACATTCTGAGAGAAATAATCAGTAGCGTGTTCGAGATTCTCGCAGTGAATTTTTAAATACGTGCTATCACTTATCAACCATTGGCATACATTTAATGTCTATGCTGTTTAAATATGATGTACCTACGGCTAAAATACTCATACAAGGTCTTTATGTGATGCACTGCCGAAGTATATGATGCTTTACGTAACTGTGATATATATTGTCAAGTCAAATTCAAACCAAATTAAGCCCGTAAACGTTCCTAGTACATTTTATTAATATTGATTTGTTGTTTGGTAGTTGCTACCTGTATCGAAATTTAATTCTTACTTCACCTAACTGAACTCGAGAACGATATTTCGTAAATATTATACTGGTGACGAGGTTGCTTATAAAGAGGTTGGAGAAAAGTTATGAGAAAGAGGGAGGTCGCGATCGCAAGAAAAAAAGTCTGCAGATGTCTATCTGTGGGATGTGATTGTAGAATTTACTCAACCAGCATACGAAAAAGAAGGTGATTGGCTTCAATTCATCAATAGACTTGAGGAGGATCTCATAGTGAAAGGCTTGTGGGAATAAGGGATATGGCGAAGAATTTGGAAACGCAAGAAGAGATATTTCACTTGCTTATGTAGGTGTTGAGCATTTATGAATGCTAGAAAATGGAGTAAGGGCACAAAGTGTTGATGACTACACATATGTGACCGTGTAAGGAAAAACAGAGCTTAACTTGCCAAGGCTTTTTTTTCAGGAGAATGAAAACGAATATTGGGTCAAAAAATCACTTTTTTGTGATACTTTTTGGTCTTCATGAAATCTTGAATTTTCTACATTTTTTAATTGTATTTATATTCGCGAAAAACTGCAATTTTGCAAGTTTGCTGAAAATCTGCAGAAACCTGATGGATATTTGCGATTTTCGAGCCCGCTTTTTCCAAACTTTGAAGAATCATAAATTTTGATTGGAAAGTGGCTGAATAAAAAAACGATTTCGTTAAGCATAATGTGGAGGAAAATTAAAAATATATAAACTCATGTTTGACATCTGGCAAGTTAAGCTCCCTTTTCCTTTGCACGGCTACATATACGGCCAATCGTAATTAGTTGAAAGAACGATTCCAGGTACTATTCATTTCAGGAGGTACTATATTTTAATATGGACTTTGTGAGAATGAATAGGATAACGGTGGAATCCATATCAAGTTTTGTTAGTATGATGAATGAACTTTGCGAAGGATTAAATTTATTCTTTCTGAATGGGAAAAAACATCATTACACGAGGAAAAGTTGGTATTGAAATCAATTTACATACGTGTATGGATAGATAAAGATATCTTATTATTTACCTCTGTGTCAGGGATATAACATTCCTGGTTCTTCTGGTAAAGTTATACCTTATAAAAGATTGACATTACATTAATTTTATTAGACATTGATTGCAATTTAAACTCCTTCTCAGATGAGTCATAAAAAATAACTGGGGCTATGAATGTTCCAGTTACCTCAGATTGATCGGCTTGTGATGCACAGCACACGACTGTCGTGACTGGGCACGTTGGGAAATAACTTGAACAGAAGGAGGAAATACGCTGCTAATTATTACTCATAGGTTATATTTTTTCTGTATTGGATACCCCTTCAATGCAGAACATCTGTCTTCAATTATTAAACGAAGTTTATGATACATTAGCTATCTAGGTATACAGCATTGGTGTGGACGCCTACCGAAGAAGAATTAATTAAATTAAGTAACACATCTACTCTTTCTTAGTATTTAACACCCTGATCTACCAATAGAAAATTGATTATATAAAATAGTAAAGCAACTACTTACGCTTTAGAAGTTCATCTAAAGGTGACGAAAGCAACACGAAATCCGTTTTCGTGCACTGAAATTCTATTGGAATAATATTAGCTGATACGAGCGTCGAAGTTACTAGGCGATTTTTGCTATGTTTAACCAATTATAATTTACTCCCCAATTTAGCCTTTATTTAAACCCTGAGAGTGCGCAAATGGATGAACGAACAGCGACCCGGGCGGTTTCATCCGATTCTTTGGAAATGTGCGAATAAATGAGACCCTCGAAAAAAAAAACTTTTATTTTGAAAGATTTTGAATCTTTAGTTTTCAATATTTCAGGCCCTTTAGGGTTGATCCAAATAGATGCCGATCTCCAACCGATGTATGAATTTTTAGCCGAGTTTCATAAAGTTTGGTCCAATAGTTTCGCAAAAAAAATTTATTTTATTTTATTTTTTTAAGTTTTGTTCTGCTACATTTGAGTTCTGGGCCGCTACATATTATGTACCTACTGTGGTAAGAAATATGAGAGACGGAATTAAAAGCGAAAGACGGACATCGAACGATGAGATGTCTTAAGTTCTTTAGCGTGACACATTAAAGGGTGAAAGGGCTGGGCTTCTGCCATCTAGCAATATACTCATTCCTCTAAACAGTTCTTTTTCTTCCATTATTTTTAATAGAATTAGGTATTACTCGATTCCTATTACTTTATGTGCGATTCGAGTTTGAGTGCAATGAAATCTCATAAGCGCAGCTAGAGAGACCGCAATCTACTATGTACATAGCATTATTGAATAATACTGTACCTTCTAAATGGTCGGAATGTTATTGTGGAAACTGTAGATAACAGCCAATCTCGGACAGCACTCGATCGATAATAATATTGTTTAGCTGTACATCTGGGAACGTAAATCCAGCACAATAGGGCTGACCCTTCCAGCCCATTGTTGAAATACCACTATATATGTCTCAGTCCAATCCAATTTGGCTCAAAAGTTCTTCTTCGCAGATTGGAAGGAAATTGAGAATATGCTGACGGTTTGAAAGGGGGTTTTGATAAGGTCAGAGAGAATAGTGAGGCTGAAAACGTGGAGGGTGAGCGAGTAAAGTTCGGTTGGATAGATAAAGATCTAACTTGATTCCATTTTCCACTCATTCGTATGTATTTGTAAAGCCACAAGTAAGACTGTTCTCTTCTTTCCTAGAAAATAGCAGGAGTTTATTGACTCGTATCAAATCTTACAATTATTATTAAACTGAATAAAAAAGGAGATGGAAATGCTGACACGGCAGTAATACCATTTGCAACGTGGAAGCGCTCCAAACTATCACTATTTCTCTGCTATACCTGATTTTATTCATGTAATATTTATTATACAAATGAGAATGTTGTGTTATTTCTCCCAAGCTGCTAGCGTAACGGCCTCATGGATAATAATGTGGGTTTTTCCAAAGTAAACAGCAAGTTCCAGAGATAGTCTTGGTAAATTACAATTCTTTGGATTTACTCCTTCATTAAGACCTACCTACTCGGTTTTCCCTTACGACGTCGCCCTAGTAAAAAACTTTGTAACTACGGAAAAACCGGCCATTCGTCGTACATTTCACGTCAAATGTGGATGAGGTGGATTCACTATCAAAGAACTTTTGATAATCAATGCAACGATACTAAAACGATTTGGTGGGTTGAGTCAAGCAGTTTTCATTATCAAAGATAGATCTTCCAAAATTCATATTAAAACTTCCACTTTTGGTTTATTATTTCCAATGATAAGCCTATGTGATCGTATAGCAAAAAATTTTTATAACCCCCCCTCAAACTTTGTCACTTTACGTTTCAAGGTGCGTAGAATCCGCAGAGTCCGCCGTCCGCCGTCCGGGCCATAAAAGGCCTAAGAATTGACTTAAAAAACCCGTCCTTTCGCACATAGACTCCATTTGGGGTCTAGTTGGTCCTAACGTTTAACCATCCCGATCGCTTTACTCGCATAGATGCTATGGGCCAAAAACGGGCGAAAAAGTGTCATTTCAAGGCTTTGTTAGACTTACGCACGCACGCACGCTTGGCACGCTTGGCAGGGGGTCACGGTGGGTGGTGAGGGGGGGTGAGCGGGGGGTGGAGTGAGAGGAGGCGCCGCGGCACCTTGTGGTGGGTACGGCGTTCCTTCAAGGCATGAATATATGTTTTTTTTTAGGTGATATTTGTGTGTTAATACCAATGCTTTTCCTACGCATATTTAATAACATATCATCTCGACTTTTCGTACGTGGTTAGATAATGATATTATTAAGGCAATAACTATTTGAATAGATAAGAGCTCAAATCGAGAAATATAAACATGCCTATATAATTATAGAAGTATAGGTTGTGGCAACTCGAAATGGGACACGCCGAAGAGTCTGGACGGGCCTTATGACGTACGCAAGCCAACTAAAACTACGATCATACTCAATTGAAAAAATAATAAACCTTTGTGAAATAATTTGCAGCGTTTTTTCAAAATAGCGGGCACCCTACTATGCTTTACGTTCCAACGGGATATTCAACTTCTTAGTCCAGTATAATCGCGCCTTTTGGTTGATATTTTCAGTAATGTACCTTTGTAATCGACCAAGAAAATTTTTTTTTAACCCCCTCTGAAAATTTGTTGGTTTACGTTTCAAGATCTGTAGAATCCAAAAATCTAAGAAAAAAACCCGGGTACTTTTCCGTTATGCCTCCACCTCTCCCAATCGGTTTCACGACTTTCGCGACTGTTTCACGCCCACCTGATGTTTCTAGGCATTCTAATGATCCCTTTTCACATTTTAATTAATGTTCGCTCAGTTTGAGGGAGTAAAGAGGCATTGGTAAATTCTTGGAAAAACAAGAGGGTGACGTGATTGACAGCGCGCTTGCTTGCGTCCAATGTCTTCCCGATGAACCGGTTGGTTTACTAACTAATCTCTTCACAATGATCAGGCGATAAGGAACGGGAATAGTAATTGCAAAGGCAGATCATTCGTTTTTTGTTCAGTCACAATAGAAGTGCCGACCAGTATATCGAAATCAGTATCATTATTCTTTAAATTATCTCGGTTCCGAACCCCCTGTAGCGGTCCATTGCCACGTCTTGAACAAACATCGTATTGCCTATGAGCTGAGGTAAGTTGGACCAATGTGGGTTCAGTTGATGTGAGAGAATAGTAATTAGAAGACACGGTCAGTAAGTACATATGCAGAATAGTAATGAAACGTCTGTTTGATGATGGCCTGATCATGGGCTTTGATCTGTTTAAACCCAAGTACATTTAGCCGTTAACTTTGACCTCCATTTGATTTTCCCAGAACTCCACTCTACATGAGATCATGTATAGAATGTAAATATATTTGTCAAACGGACCAGTCAAGTAGCATGATCGTATGAGCGAATTTTCGTAAATTATCGTATTGAATAGGTAATCTTACATTGTTCTGACATTTGAGTATTTCAGTGCTATTTTATGGCAAAAACATCTTCGAAGTTGGGGGATGGGGGTGACAATGGTGGAAGGGAGGGGGGGGGGAGGTTTGTTTGTTGTCATTCAGATGACCATTTACCGTTTCTAATGTAATCCAGAAAGTAACCAGACGTAGTTGAACGCGTAATTTAGTGTGTATGCCTTCTTCATGGGAATTCCTTTGTTATTCATACTTTGGCAGTGGAAAACTCAGAGCGTAGCACAATCAGGCGATGCTCTGCATCGGAAGAAGTTACGTAAACTTTGTTTCGGGTTATAAACATGCGATACTATCTAATAAGCAATACTGATTTTGATAAGACATTTAAGATCATTCACCTGAGTATCCACTAAACACCTCGTATTTAAAGTTCCAGTGAATCAATGCTACACGTCAGCGGAAAGCGTCATGCCTCGTCGTCGTCACCA
>CM061041.1:38425608-38533108 GCA_030762985.1 Adelphocoris suturalis
CAACATCCCCTACACATTTCAAATCACTCTTAGTGATTCACCGTCTCTAATCAATTTACATATCCCACTGAACAGTAAAGACCATCGGATCTATACAGCCATGCCGAGCGAGCGAAGCGAGCGAGAAAACTAGGCTAGTTTAAAAAATAAAGAGCGAATGACAAGAACGAATAGAGATCCATATTGTACGTGAAAATCAAAAGAAAAAAATCGATGTTGGTTTTCACCGCGAATTTTGTTTACAGCTCTTTTAAATCAGGGGTATATCTCAGCTTCGTCCGTATTTACAGCGGTTTTGGCAGTATATTATTTAATCATATATTGAGGGCTTTTCAACGAGTGGCGAACGATTTTCGTGGGATGAAACTAACGGTGATACATTTCCCTAGAAACGGGTCGGTTGTAAGTGAAAATCATTACAAAATCCCGCGCTACTTTCGTTCCATGGTTCTTCACGTTTTTGTCCAGTTAGGTGATGGCCAAAGCATGTTCCATGCTAAAAATGAAAAAATTCATCCCACAACCATCCCTGGAACCTACTTGTCAATTTGCGCCCGCCAGCATGGTAATCCGTGCAACCGTTTGAACATTTCTAGCGAACAAACAAATTATTTTGTATTGTATTGAAAGATATCATACCTAACAAACTTTATCTTATTACTAGTGCTACATCTCACCTCAAATCTGGCTTGAAATGAAACAACATACGTAGGAAATAACGTTTGGAGATAGCAGAGCAACCAGGAGGTATTTTCATGTAAAATCGATTTCTGTATAGTTCTCCCTTCACGACTTTGCCTTAGAGGCTATAAAACACATTATTGCTGAGTCTGAGAGGGTCTCTAGTTTCTTTCCGAGCAGCTTATGCTAACGCGGTCCCTCATTCCCGGAGATAAGACCCGCTTACGCTAGTCTGGAATAGAGAGCCCTAGCGGTATTTCAGAAGACCTTTCGCAAGCAAACAAACCAACCTTCCCAGTAACGCGCTGAGTTTTCCCGACGTAAGCAAGCAAAATATAAACCCGCGATGTGCCCGACCTTTATTGGAAGAAAAACCGAGCTCGCTCAACGCAGTAAAAGGGAAATGGGTATTTTTTGGTTTATTTTTTCCAATAATAAGCCTTTGTAATCGTATAGGAAGAAAAAGTTATTTTCTTTCAAACTTTGTCACGTTATGTTTCAAGGTACGTAGATTCCAAAACTGCAATGTCCGTCCACCGTCCAGGCCATAAGAGGCCTTCAACTTGATGAAAAAAATCCGCCCTTTCCCACATGGACTCCACTTGGGGTCTAGTTGGTCCTAGAATCTAGCCAGCCCGATCGCTTCACACGCATCAATGCTATGAGCCGAAAATGGGCAAAAACGGGTTTTTTTCCTCATATTTTTCCTCATACTTAGGTTTTTCTATTTCTATTGATTTTCATGTACAACCGATGCGCTACTAGCGAAGTGTAACTCCCTTAGCTTTCATAGCAGGAAAGTTGTTCGCCACTTTTTGGAATGCCCTCATTTTATCACATCTCATGATCCCTAAGCCTTTGCAGTGTCAAGGAAAGCTGATATATTACGCTGTTATAAACTAATATTGCTAAGTAATCATAATGAACTAATAATGTGAAAAGAAGGCAATAGATACATGGTAGGTATACTATTGAATAGTAGGTACATGTAAGCAGTAGGTACTTGACGATTGCAATTATTTTGTCTTTCCTAATCAGCTGAATGAACTAAAATCTCTCCTGTTCATCCTAGGAAGTTGAGATGTGATAGGGAGACTCCCTGGGACATAAGTCGTCATATAAAATATATAAATATATAAATATATAAATATATATATATATAAATATATATATACATATATATATATATATATATAAATATATATATATATAAATATATATATACATATATATATATATATATTAAAACGGACATTATATCGCAATATAATTCATAGGGAATTACCCTAGAACATATACTTGTCTACTGCCCGAATTTGAACGGAATCGGACAAATTATTGATAAGAAATCGATCGAAGTTATAATAAATTAATGTTTGCACATGTGCACTGACTAATATTTGTGTGACGGTAAATGGATCGGCAATTGGATTTACAGATGATGAGAAATCGACGTTATGAGAAATTCACGTTTGCTCATGTGCACAGGCTACCGTTGATTCGGCGGCATTGAAAATTATAGAGGACCGTCTAGAAGCTAACTCGCATAATCCCTGAAAGCCTCATCGGAATTGAACTGTTACTTGTTATAGTTTAGAGCGTGACAACGATTTACCACAGACAGACAGAAACGGAACTAAAATTGATCAGCAAGCTCTGAAATGCAAAAAGCAAGTGGAAATTTTGATTTTGGAAGTCAAAAATTTCTTCGAATTCATCACAAACACGAAGCTTCTCTCCCTACCTTCGGTATATCCGCTCTGTTCACTCTCCTAGTGACCTGAAACTGACGTCTGAAATTTAATCATCTTGAACTGTTGGGTAATGAATTATCTCAGGCCTTTCGATGACTGTTTGATTATTGAACGTCAATAAGATATTATGTCTGTATACTATTCGAAAAGTTCAAATTTGAAGTCTCCTCACCATCGGGGAACCCGAGTTAATTTCCTTCATTCGGGCGGGGAATTGCGTGGAAGTTGCCTTTGACCAGAGTTTCAACTCTTCAAGCTCCGGCGGTCTCTGGTAGGTAATTGGGAGTTTGTCTTCAACGGGAGTTAATCCCCCGTCTTCTGCTTAATCCCCAGTTAACTTGCGAAACGCTTCGTGCCCGTAACAAACGCCCGCACGAAGGAGCGCCGTTGTTATACCTATAGTTTCACCTTTACGCCCCTAACTTGAATTAAATTAACCATTCGCTCAGCGTTTCAACATTTCCTTCTCTACGGGGATAGCGATGTAACAATATATTATACAGTGTGATAGTAGTAGTAGTACTATTATAATAGTATCCCCCCAAAAAGACGCAACTCGTACAAAAGATGCCAAACCACAAAATGCATGGTTGTAGGATTGTTTCCACTGCTGTACCGAACAGGTCAAACTGAGGTTGCAGCATAAGAAAACAGTTCCAGTGATGCAGCATGATCATATGAGCGAATTTTCATAAAGTCTCGTATTTTATAATGTTGAATTGTTCTGAAATTTGAGGGTTTTGACTATAAGGAAATTATTAACTATTTTAATTGTATGGTAAAAAACGTGTTCTCAATAATAATCTGCTAAACACAAAACAGGTTTAAGATTTTTAGCTTTTTGCAGTTTTTACCGATTTTTTAACAAATTTGGTAAAAAATCATTGAGGATCAAATTTCCTACATGCTACATAAAGCCAATTCCATCTGGCATCAGCAATGGCTGGGTTAGGTCACTGGTCTGCGTGGTGTCCTTCAGGACTTGAGCCCGGTCGGCCTATTCGTAACCCATCTTTCAAGGAGAGACCGAATAGTGATCAACCGAATTGGCACTTACCATACCCGTCTTACTCACAGACGCCTGCTTAGCTCAGGAGCTCGAGATGTTGTGTGGCGATATGTACATAATATAGAGCCAATATCAATTTTTTTTTCTAAAAAAATTTACTATCAAATCCAAAATCTGGAAGGTGTGGGGGTGATCTGTCCATCCGCCACTGCCTGGAAGACTGCCCAGCCCTTATTTTTGTACGATCTAGTCATAGTTTTATTTCACTTTGGCGATTCTATATAGTAACACATACTTATTTGTTAGCCTATATTACATCTAGTCTTAGTTGTATTATTTTATTTTTGAGGTTTTTTTACCCGCTCTAGGGGCTAAACAGCTCATCGCTGTACCCCTAATTTTGTCCACCTCCGATTTGTCAGTGGAGTCCGTGATGGCTCTCCGTTTATTGGTGGACGGCAGCATGGCCCCCTTGGATTCGTGCCACTTGCAGTGTTCCCTTGTTCAATGCCGCTAATGATGACCCTTACGGTTGAGGTGCGGCCTAAAGCAGTAAATGCAAAAAATAAAAAATAAAATAAAAATAAAATAAAAAAATAAAATAAAATAAATAAATAAATAAAAAAGAAATAAACTAAAGGAGGTTTTTATTGCAATAGTGTTGATACGGCGACCTCTTACGCCTGAACCTTCGGAGGCTTCCGATTCTCAGCAATCCAAATTCAAAGGGGTAGGCAGCTTTTTACTTAGTAACAAATCTCTCATTTTCAAACCACCGCAGCCCACAGGGGGCGTCTAATAGCGGTCATCCATCTGAAACTGGAGCGCAAAAACCGCGTTCCCAACTCCGAAGCGAGAGATCCCCAGCTCCATTAGGTTTCATGCAAACTTCGACTAAAAGCAAGTGACAAGCAATTTGCTAGCGAACTACTTTTTCAGAGAAAATAAGTGAACGGGGGGGGGGGGGGGGGGGGGGGGGGGGGGGGCTTTTACGGCGATTGGTGCGGACTCAGCTGAGCTCGGAACTCGACACCGCAACTAAATCTCCACTTTTTCTTTTGATCTAACTCAACTTCGAGGTTTAGCGGTCGGGCAAAGGTGAATTTGTAGTGCACCTACCTACTCAAGCCGGGCTTGCCGTTTATGAGTTCCAGTCGTGCGGCATATGACCGAATTTCCGTAAATTATCGTGGTTAGGGTTTGTTGCCTTATCCTTATGTAGGTTGGGTTGGTTGATTTCGGGCATCTCTTAGTAGGTAGTTTATTGGTAGTTTTGCTGTCTAGCTTTCACCATGAATGGCTTCATCAGAGCATAATTTGTAAGAGGTGGCTTGCTAAGTATTTACATATAAATGGGGGAAGTCCTCCTTCTTCATCTATGGCTATGACCAGTTATGGTTGGACACATTGCTTGGGGTCAATTATACTTTTAAATTGAGAAAAATTCATATACATGTGGAAACACACGTAGTCAGAAGTTTTGTCATTTCCGGCTGACTTCTGGCTGGATGCTATGATGATAGTATCCTTTGTTCAATGATTGAGAGTTATATCGATGATACTAAGTTTCGATGTTCTTCCGTAATAAAATTCTTCAAGTCCCGTACAGGGGCAAGCTTTCGTCATACAGAACAATTTAGTTGACCTCCTGCTTAGCGAAGTCTTTTGTGGGGATGGTGAAAAAAGTCCGGAGTGTTTCTTGGAATCACGTACTCTTATCACGCCAAACGGGTTTCAGACGCGGTTGTAATACACTGGATATTTTGGAAACACTAATGCGAGTTGGTAAGGAAAATGTTAATAATAATTCAATCATAATTTATCGCATGCTGACAAGGGTTGAGTGGAACTTGATGCAGGGATGTGGGGAGCTTTAGTGTCTACGTGAGTCAGCTTCCCACAAAGATCGACTGATTAATGGGAAAGCTCGACCTCGTCAGCGTCTTTTCGGAATACAAAAAAAGGTCGCTCTGTGACAACTCCCAAGTTACTTTCTTAGCTACCCCAAGGGTTAAAAAATAATAATGTGATCTATTGAAAAACGTTGCAAATTAAAACAAAGTTGTTGGATTTGCAAGCCTCCATGAGATCCATCCGAACATATAATCCGGAGAGGTGGCAGGACTGCGTCTGCCACAAAAGCCAAGCGGGGAATCTCGTCTGGCGGCCATTCTAGTTCCTGTGTTCGAATACAACGACCGTACGACGATTTTACCATCCAGCTAATCCTAGCTAAATATCAAGCCATCTATAACCATCTCTAATTACGAAGGTACTTAAATCTCTATATTACTAAATTCAGTAATGAGCCAATATGTATACAGGGCGGAGCAATTGGGGTTTGCTCACTTGTTGGGCTGTGCATAGGTTAAATTCTCGTTTTTCGGAATCAGTAATTTGTGACTTATTACTGAGGGTAATCGAACAGTTATTTTCTCTGGATATGGAATTTCAGAAAGTTACGATGAAAAAGTCATAATCCGGAGAAGTCACATAAAACGGAAATACGATTTTAAACGAGGTTATGAAGTTATTGAACTTGACATAATCGAAATTTTTGGGTTGACTTTTTCGTGAATTACGGAATTCAGTAAGGCTCGAGCATGAAAATACGGCTGTGTAAAATCCCAAAGTACGGAATAACGGTTTTGAATAAATATTACGATGAGTACGGATGTTCGAAACGAGAAAAATTATTTTCGAAGGAAATTACGGAATTTTTCGATTTTTAATACGGCGCCATGTTGTTTATATCGTGACGAGGCGACAATTCGAAACTCAAGCCATATTGAATGTCAAACCAAAGCTGTCTCAAACCATTGACTCCCCAACTACATCATGGTGGAAATTCTCGAGTGTGGATAAGTTTATTTATAAGTTTATTTTAAGTTTAATTCTAAGCTTTTAAACTAATGTAGAACTATGACGGTGTTGTCCACACTCAAGAGTAAAATCACGAAAATACGGTGCCAGTTTGACGTTGGAGGTGTCAACGTTTGACAGTCAGTGGTGCCAACTATGTTGGTTGAAATACGGAGGACACACGAAGTTTTGTTGGTAGATTACCATGTCTACGGATTTTTGTTTTTCGTTAGAATTCGAACGTCAGTTTGGCTAAACTGCGGCATGAACGTTACCATGGCTTCTGTTTGCTCTGATTACGATTCGAAAATGTAGTCACTCAACATTACGATTTGATTTCGATATTTTATTTGATTGTTTGAACTGATACGAAAAGTTGAGTATGTAACTTGGAAACAAGAAACATGAAACGGACGAGGAATTGGAGATATCACTGTGATCGCTAACATGTCTAGTTTTTACTAGAGTTAACGTAATTTAAGCATAGTAGTAATCCTACTTATAATTAAGTTTATATTAATTCTGGTCGCAGTGGTGGACTGTTTCCTTTTTCTCCTTCGTTGTGTTGAATGTTTGTATTGATAATTCTTGCAAACGAACGTTAGAATAACTTGTAAAGTCAAAAGATCGATGAAAATTCAGTTGAGCTGAACGGAGCATGGATGTTTATTCAGCTGCAAAATAAATTCATTGTCGCTTGCGAATTGTACCTAATATGAATACGATTGTAAAATGTACGAAACATAAACAACATGAGCAAAACAGAACGGAGTTAAAATTGTTTTAATACGCTATGCACACCCCAACATGACAAGCCAAGGCTGAAATATAGTGGAAACACTCATAAGAATAAAGAAGTACGAAAGTTAGCTAGAACTTTGTGCGAATGAGCGAATTATTAATTTACGATTTACAGTTCGAGAATGAAATACGATTTAATAGTACGGCAGTGGTGAGCGGATTTGCAGCGGGATAGTCTTCTTGTAAGCGTGTCGCTGGGAGATTAGATGGTCGAAGGCTCTGTTACCTACGCACAGCGCGCATGTCTCGGAGAGACAGTACCTTCTCGAAGGAAGCGAAATCGACAGACAGGTAGCGGGGCATATGTGATAACCCCAAGACCGCACTCCAATTTATGCGTGGCAATCGAGGCGCATTCAAATCCTAACACCATGTTGATAGAACGTTATGAGTGATTCCACTAAGGCTTAAATAAATCCGGAAATGAGATGTGTTTATAGAACGGAGTACATAAATCCGGATGATACGAAGTTTAGAGATGTGTTTGTAGAACGGAGTACATAAATCCGGATGATACTAGGATTAGGGATGTGTTTATAAAACGAAGGTCGTGAATTCGGAGTAACCCTTCTCTTGTTCTAATTACAGAGAACAATGAACACGGAAGAGATCAAGAGATTTATAAACGAGGAAGTCGAGAGGAGGGAAGTTGCGATCAGGGCTCGGCTTGAGACTGAGTACGCTCAAAGATATGAGATGATGCAAAATCAGATCAAACAGTTTGCGGAGGAGTCTGTTCTGAAATTCGCGGCTCTGGCTTCGATGACCATGGGTCCACCTCCAACATCGAGGTCAGAGATGGTGGTGGAAGAGCAGGGCTCTGGTAGATCTGAGGATGCTCCTCGCACACTTGAGGTTCCCCTAGATAATCCGGTTGTAAACACAACGGCGAGTGGATCTGACTCGGTGGGCACTTGTGCCTGTAAGATCCACAAAGAACCCGGAGTGGCCGTAAGGCCAATTACCAATTTAAAATACGGAGGCAATCCACTGAAAGAAGGGTCGATCGCCGTGTGGAAACGAAGGGTAATGTTGGATTTGGCGAGTGGCGACTATCAATTTCTCGTCGATCCCAACATAAAACCGGCAGTAAACTACACGGAGAGAGAGCTTCATCAGTTGAAGTGTATCGTACTCTCGTACATAATTTCCAATATTGATCACGGTTTGCAATCGATGATCAAAGATGTGAACGAGCCATCAATTGCATTGAGCATGATTGAGAAGGCGGTCGATCCGCCTACTCAGGCGAAGGAACATGCAATGCAAATCGAATTTATGAATACTCGATTTAACCCGGCGCTGGAAACAGTATTAGAGTTTCAAAATCGATTTGAGGGTCTTGTGGAGGGTATTCGGAGGTTCCCTGAGGCTGAGCTGACAGATAGGTCAATCCGGAGGAATTTAATTAATGCTATCTCGGAAGCATGCCCCAGGATAGCTGAAGATGCACTCCAGGAGAACTCTAAAATGAGGGTTCGGGACATCTTTGATCGGATGTTCGCAATGTACGATATGATGTCGGAAAATAGTAGGAGAGAGCAGGCTGTAGGAAAAGCCTTCCTTAGCAGGGGGCCTTCCTTCAGCAAACGGCGGAAAAATTCGACCCAATCCGGAGGGGGAAGTGGGGTCAAAAAGGCGAAATTGGTCTGCTATCAGTGTGGCATATTAGGACACACAAAGGCAGAATGTCGAAACGATAGCAAGATGTGCTATAACTGTGGACGGTTTGGACATCTGTCCATTGAATGTCGGCGTCCACAGACTGCGAGTACGAAGATGGCCCGCAGAAATAGTCGAACGAGTGACCCCATCCCCGTAATAAAACGAAAAGAACGAGCTCTCTCAGCTACTAGGGATAGGTCGAAGCCGGGGGCTGGTCGTAGCAACCCTCAAAAACGGAGCCACACGCCAGCGCAAAACCGGTTGACGACGGCGCAAAACCGGTTGACAAAGGCTGTGGCTCGTAGTAAGAGAGGCGCAACTCCTCCCAGGGTGCAATTTGCGGATGTGGAGTCGGACAGTTCGGTGGCGGCGATAGCGACTCCAAGGGCTCAGGCAATCGAAAAGCCAGCTGCATTACACTCCTGGGGATCGGAGGTGTCTCTGGCGTCCCTAATAGACGGTAAAAACTTTAAGTTAAAATTCATTTTGGATACTGGTGCTACTGAGCATATTGTTAATGATATAAATGTATTTACGACGATAACGGACTTGATCACACCAACACGGATTTCATGTGCTAACAATGCTAGGGACGCAGACTTGATAATAAAACAATCCGGAGATATTATATATTACAACGAAGAAAAACGGAAATTCGGTGTTTTAAAAGGAGTATTGTACGCACAAGACTTAATAGAAAATTTATTTTCTATTAGAAAACAAATAGCGAAAGGTTTATCGGCCTTATTGACGGATAAGGGAGTGATAATAAGTGATCCAATTTCGAATGAAATACTTAAAACGGGTTCATTTTATGGACGGTTTTGGTGGCTCAATTTCTCTCTCCCCTTGTCAAAACTTAGTACGGGGGAAAAACGGAAATTGTTGAAATTAGGTCACGGTGGATCGTTAATGACTAATCCGGAGAAACAACTAAAGGGAATTAAACGTAAACAAGATACGAATTTTGACGAAATTACAGATACTTGTTTAAGGGGGAGAATCACTGATCAACCCGGTGAAAAATCCATCAAAATTTCGGATACTAGTTTAGAGGGGAGAACTGACACTGATCACGGAGAAAACCCGGCTGAAACTTTACAATTACGGAATGACATAGGATTGGCATGGCATTACAGGCTTAACCATGCCTCAAAGAAATATCTCGAAATAGCTGGTAAAGTTCTCCCTGAATTAAAAAATGTAAAATTCGGTGTAAACATTCTCGATTGTCCTGACTGTAAGATGGCGAAAGCAAAAAGAAAGCCATGTTCGGAAGTCAGACATAGGGCCGAAATACCATTTCAGAGACTGCACTCTGATTTAATGGGACCTTTAAAACCAGGAGCATTTAGGTCTCAGGCCAAATATATTGTCACATTTACGGATGACGCGAGTAGATATGCATTTGCTTACGAACTCGGAAGTAAAATGGGAGTCAATATGGCTTTGCTAATTGGCCCAAGGTGTCCGGTTTCGGCTCGTACAGTCCGGTTTTTTACCAAGTTGTCCGGCGAAAGTTTTAGGTCGCTCTGGTGACCAAATGTCCGGTTTTTCCCAAGAAGGGAGGAAAATGTACAACATTCTACCGTCGGTTGCTATACTAAGAACTCAGCTATGACTTCTAGAGGTTCTACCTATTTCAAAGTTGAATTAACATTTGGCAATCGACGCTATCTAAATGTCCAACATCGAAATACTTATATTTTCTCACATTCTCTTATTCGATGGAACTCTTGATCTCATCTGTTACACAATACTTGTGCATTGTTTCTTCAAGTCTTAGAAGGAGGTGAAAACTCTTGAAATCTCAGAAATTATCTCAAATGAGTTACTTCAAGGCTTAATATCAAGTCTTTTGTTGCAAAGAAATTCAGGTTACCGAGAATTTACTGAATTTCTATTACTTGGTAAATTAATCAAAATATTCTGCGATTCAAAAAGACATTTTGGATTTTCAACTTTTTTGGAGTTTTTATCGATTCGTTAGCACATTTTAATGAAATTGAACTACATTTTTCAGCATAATTTTGCGCATAAATTTCTTAATGTTCTATTTTATAGTTGATAAACTTTATTTGAGCAATATTCTGCTAAAAAAAAAAAAAAAAAAATAAAATAAATAAATTTAACGGTTATTAGCCGTTTTTTCTATTTTTAGTGATTTTTTCAGCACTTTTTTTTTTTGGAATTTGACCAATTTAATGTGCTCAAATAATGCTGTCCAAAGAACCCGTCCTTTCGGTTGGAAAGCTTGATTTTTTGGCGCAAGAACGGAATTTGTATCTCAATTCTATGGGAATTTACCGTCTGGAAGGACACCTTATATACCTTATACACCTTATATAGATGTAAATATATTTGTAAATGTAAATATATCTGTATAAATATACATATTCAAAAATGTTAAATTCTAGGATTTGTTTCAGAATGTCTCAAAACGGATTTTAATGAAGAAAAATTTTCAAAAATTTAGATTTTAAAATCAAAATTTTGATTTTGATTTATTTGAAAATTCGCTAAAACAGCCAAAACAAAAGCTATAAATCCAAAATGTTTTTTGAATTACCGAAAAAGTTTTAGAACAAGTTTATTGCCATAAAATCGATAGTGGACAACAACAATTTAACACAATATCGTACAATAATTTTCGGAAATTCTCTCATACGATCATGCTGCATGACCGGACCTTTTCTCCATACAATCATACTTTTCTGCCGCAGTTAACAAAGTAAAAGTAAAATTGACTATACCGTCCAAATGCTGACAGTTTGCGGAATGTTTTCCAGTAGCAGGCACAAGAATTCCGTGGGATGATCCACGCCGTCTAGTGGGTTAAAAAATACGAAGTTTTTAATTTTTGAAAATATTTTGACTTTGCGGTAGATTCCAGACTGTGTTACTTGATTAATCTAGCACGTTAGGAAATTTAACGCTTTTTCCAACGGCATCCTCAATTTTTCGTTTAGTTTAAAAATCAAGGTACCTAGTTATATCAATTTTTGTAATTTGAGGTCGAAAACACGAAAAAATTCTTAAAAATTGAATAACACGAAAAAAAGAGATTTTAAAAAAGTTCTTAGGAACTTTCAATCGGAAATTAGTTGGGAAATACGTGGGTGAGGTTTTCCGGATTCAACGTGAGACACCCAGTAGAATCATCTCTGTAATAATTTGCATAGTTTTTTTCTAATCTCTTTTCATCATTAAATAAAACAACAGTTGGAGAAGGTGGTGAGAAGCCTCTCACCGAATGATTTCTGAGATAACTGCCATTGAATAGGTTCAGGGGCGGAAGGGTGCGTAATGGATATCGACCTCCGTCAACGTAATGGCTCCTCCTCTGAGTGCTGTAACGTAATTACTCGCACTTCGAAGCTCAGCGTGGCGCCTGACGCCGCGATTCGCCTTCAGCGCTACAATGGCGAGGCTACGAGGCTACGAAGAGGCTATGCCGAGGCTTTGAGCCGCGGAGATTACTGAGATAAACAGGACTGACTTCTAAGGCATAATTGCGACTCTGCGACTATTAGCATCTTATCTAAACATCTAACATCGGTAGAGCTGATTGTCAGACCAAATAGGTTCATTGAAATCTTTGAAAGAACCGCAGGTACGACCCATTTCGAGGAAAAGTTCTGACGAAAATAACAAGCGAATTTCAGTGTGATGCAGAGATTTTCAATCACTATTAGCACATTTAGAATTTTCTTTATGAACCTTAGTAATCGACCTAGAA
Organism: Adelphocoris suturalis; assembly: GCA_030762985.1. NCBI lineage: Eukaryota > Metazoa > Arthropoda > Insecta > Hemiptera > Miridae > Adelphocoris > Adelphocoris suturalis. Next base: position 38,438,120 of record CM061041.1, read on the forward strand.
AAGAACAAATTTTAATGCTCTTATACGTTGAATTTGTTTCAGGATATTATTGCATATTACTACATAAAGGTTTAATATTTCTGTATTGGATTTCCCCGCTACTCAGATCACCTGTCTATAATTTTACGGTCGATTTTACATTAGGTATCTAAATATATCTGTGTAGGTGTAGACGTCTATATATATAACTGAAGAGAAATTAATTAAATTAAATGCCCCACCAACTGAAAATTAATTATATAAAATGAGTTAACTACCTACGCTCGAGAAGTCCATCTACAGGTCACAAAATTAAAATAAACTCCCCGGTCGACGTTTGAAATTTGAGCACAATTCTTTTAAACTACGTCCAGTAACTTCGGACTCGCACAGTGGGGCGAAATGCGTTTATTCTGCTGAAATAGGTCCGGGATAAGCGAGTCTAGGCAAGATCGGACAACGGGATCTTGAAGTTAAAACCCAATATGAAGACTTTTTTTTTTTTTTTTAAATAATTGTATTCAACTTCATTGCTTCATAAGCTCTATACGTTAATTAAATAAATAGGTTATTTAAATTTTTTGGAACGAATAAGTAAGTAAAAATAAATTGAACGATTTAAAATTATAACAAATAATTTAACTTTTTTTAAAATGTTTTGTTTCAGAATAAATATTATCACAGACCCATTTTATCTCTGGGAAACTTCATGGATTAGCCATGAAGATTATTACTGTCATTGGATGATGGAGTCCTGTAGACTTTTTCTTTTCAATCTTCTTTGTGTCATTGGTTGCGCGGGATTTTCTACTATTGTGGCTTTTGTGGCTTCTATTGTGGGTTTTCATGTCCTTCCATTCCTCTTTTCAATGAACCGTACATCTCCGTGATGACTTCGCTGACCATTGGTATGTTCAAATCGTCGTGGAGCGTACTGTTTCTTAAATACCATGGTGCGTTCGTGATGAGCCACATGAAGACATGCTGTTAGTTTTTTGTAACGCGATTTTAAGCGATTTACGAAATTAATCGTCAAATTTCAACGATTTACGTCTTTGTAGAACAAATAATCAGCGATCATTTTTGTAATTTCATCTCATTTGGAACTCATAATTGCCCTCAATAACTTTCACTCATGATGACAAACAAGGAATATTTTGTTCGATTCTAAAAATAAAATTATTCTTGTGGTACGCCCTCAAACTCCATTCACGTCATATTCAGTATTCGGTTGCCGCCTTATGAGTCGTTCGAGCTAATTATTCAAGGTAGAAAATACTGGGGGACGATTGCAATTGCCATTGTACGTTTTGATGGCAATGACTTGACGTGATGGCAATGGGCGGCCAATGACGCAAATATTGCGCTTTTCATAATTCAATATTGTTCTATTCAAGGTAGGCACCGCCTGTGCTTAAATTTCATTAATATTTGCTAAAAAATCTATAAAAACTGCAAATAATTTAAAAATCCGAAATCTCCTTTGAATCGTAGAACGTTATTTAGTAGGAGTTTTTTTGCCATAAAAAAAATGTTTTTAACATTTTCTTTCTACTGAAATTGCTCAAATTGATTTAACATATAATAATACGATTATGAAAATCCACTCATACGATCATGCTGCATGACTGGAACTTTCGAACAACTTTGGTTCTGTGTCTGTGTGTGTGGGTGTGTGTATGCATGGGCGTGGTAGTGTGTCTATCTGAGTGTCCTCAAATCTTTGCAATACGCATAACTTCTACAGTTTTCATCCGATTTTAATGAAATTTCCAGGGAATGTGCGAGTTAAGTAGTAGATGGTCCCCAATCAATTTCATTGCACACAAATTAATACTTCACTCTACACGTGCGCAAACGTAAATTTCATCAATTATTACTTTCTCACGTTTCAGTCGTTCGATCTCTTTCAGAATATAAAAATTCTTTATCAATTTTATCCCGATTACACAATTTCCATCTGCAGCGCATGCGCGAATGTAAAATCCTTCCAACAATCATAACTTCTGCAGTTTTCATACTATTCTGATGAAATCTTCAGGGGATGTACGGGTTAGGCAATAGTAGATGGTCTCCTATAAATTTCATTGCATACAAATCAATACATTAGTCTGCGCATGCGTAAAAGCGTTTTATCTAATTTTCAATTTCTCCTCATTAGGTATATGCAGTTATATTGCTTCCTCACTACGGTAGGTAGGAAAGCTTCGTGTTCGTGATTGAAGTCGAAAAAAATTCTGTCCTTCAAAATCAAAATTTCCTTGCTTTTTTGGTTTTCAGAGCTTGCTGATCAATTTCGGTTTCGTGTCTGTCTGCCTGATGATTGTCTATCTGTCTGTCTGTCTGTGGTAAATCCTTGTCACGCCCAAAACTATACCATGTTTCAGTCCGATTCTGATGAAATTTACAGAGATTGTGCGGGTTAGCTCCTAGACGGTCTCCTATCATTTTCAATGCCGTCGTATCAACAGTAGCCTTTGCGCATGCGCAAACGTGAATTTCTCATGTCGATTTCTCATTACCTGTTGGTTCGATTTCGTTCAAACTCTGTAGGAAAGTGGGTATATATCCTAGAAAAATGTTCTATAAATTATATTGCGAGTGGTAGAGTAGTAACCATTGGGCATGCTCGAAACTAATATTGATTGACATAGGCAAAACTCCTAGTCTAATGGAACGATTTCGATGAAATTTTCAAGGATTATGCGAAATAGCTTGCAGACGGTCCCCTACAACTTTCATTGCCGTCATATAAATAGTAGTTTGTGCGCATGCGCGAAAGTTAATTTATTCATAAAGTCGATTTCTCACCATATATTGGTCCGATTTTGTTCAAACTTGGGGAGTAAATGGGTATATGTTCCAGGAAAATTCCCTACGTATTATATTGCGATTGACGGAGTAATAACTAAAGCGCATGCACAAAACTAAAGTTAACCGACACAGGTATAACTCTGAGATGTTACAATATGTGAGGAAGCTACATATACTTTCCACCCAACTAGGCAGACGTTTTTGGTAATGTGCCTGTGGCCTGTATTCTTATACAGATACCTATACCTATTATATACCTTTGTGTACTAATTTGCAGCGTTTTTCTCTCGCTAATTTGGTAGCTTCTCCTCCCAGCTAAGCTTTGTCGGGTCTCGGAACGAACCTTGTTTGATCGGTCTGTATAAACTCCGGTGGTGGGACAGCGGCCACAAAGGGGTCGGTCGGGAAGAGCCCAATTCATAAATGACAATGTAGGCAGGGTCGGGAGCCCTCTTCGACGTCTAGACTGAATCGAATGACCTCAGGGCGACCGATTGATTGGGAAATCAAACTGGTTGTTTGAACTGACCGGTTCCGATAGCGCATGATTCGATTGGCATTCAGAAAGTTGTTGACGGAAAGGCTGTATAGGTACATTTGTCGATGTGTGTCTATCGCCGTAGTAGCAAATTACCATCAAATGACAAAGAAAGGTTGTCGATGGAAAGAAACACGAATAACATAAATAAAACCTCGTTGTTGGCAAGCGAAGTGAGTCTCTACTTCAATTTGTCCTGCATGTGTGTGTGTGTGTGTCCACGTACTAATGGAGGCCACATTCTACGTCACGATGCGGTTGCCGAGCACAGAGCAGGTGCTTTGTCATGTCGAAAGGGAAAACTACATCACATTAATTTATTTAATACAACACTGGTCAAGCCCAATCACACGATACAAGAAATATTCTATAGTAATGTGAGACAAAATACACTGCCAAGGACATGGCACAGAAGCTTCCTCGTGGCCTTCACAGTATGTCACCATTAAATATTCAGTAATGATCGGTTCACCTTGATCAAGACGATAGAGTGTTCGGCAACCAAATTTAAAAACTTCTTAGTTTTGGTGAATACAAAGCACGGGGCAGAAAAGATTCAAACTTTTTTAAATATTTTTTTAAAGGTGTAAGCCGCACCTCAACCAGAAGGGTCATTAGCGGCATTGAACGAGGTATCCAAAGGGACACTGCAAGTAGCACGATTCTTAGGGGAGCCATGTTGCCATCCTTGACCAAAAAGGAGAGCCATCATGGACTCCACTGGCATATCAGAGGGGGACAAAAATGAGGGGTACAGTGATAACCACTGTTTAGCCCCTCAAGTGGATAAAAAAACCCAAAAATAAAAGTTCTCTAGTTTTTTGAGTCCTATTCATGTGCCAACAGTTGTAAGAATCAACTGCAACCATTTCTTATTTTGTTGACAATTGACTCTAAATCCATGACCGTGTCCTATATTTTGACACCGTAAAACGTTCTTGAGCCCTGAACATGGTTATATATGAACCAAAAGCTCGGAAATAAGTACTTTTCTTCGTTTTCGACCCTTATCTTGATAATTTGACAACATACATATTGTGGGTCGACAATCTCTTTCTCTAAAAATAAAATAACACAACTAAGATTAGATGTAAAATAGGCTAATAACTACGTACATGCAACTATTTACAATCAGCAAAGTGAAATAAAACTATGACTAGATGTATATAAATATACCAGATATCCCAGTTAGTAGTGGAGCTCAGCATCTCTCAGGTACAACAACAGAGATCGCACCTTGTCTGGTCCGGATAATACATCAACCCACTGAAGGGGCTGATGCTGGATTCGGAGGTCCACAAGAGCTGGGCGATCCTCCAGAATGTGGTGGATGGACAGATCACCTACACCCCTCCCACACACACCATAATGAGCTTCTGCACTAACCAGGTGTCTGCGAGTAAGATGGGTATGGCCAGTGGCAACACGGTTGACCACGATTCCATCCCTGATTTGAAGTTGGGATATGAAAGTGCCCACAGGGCACAAGTCCTGAAGGAAACCGTGTAGACCAGTGACCTCATCCTGCCATTAGCCACCCATACACGAGCAGATATCTGCGACAGATATCGCGTTTTTAAAAGATATCTGTGGGAAAGATCTGTGCGTTAGTGGGCGTTAGAAAATGATGAAAGATGTGAAAATCGACCAGAGATATCTGCGAGAGTTCAAATCTAGCAATGGTAGTCGGGCGTCCCCTTAACCTGCAGACTTCTCGGAAGCGATTCGTGTACACAGAACTGTTCTATTGGATCGGCAGCGTCCCTTAACGTTAAGATGTTCAGTTGTCCACGTGCCCCTGTGAGATCTCAAAGAAATCAGTCTATTGTGTTTTTTTGTGCGGTATCAAAAAATGGTAAAAAAGAGTGGCCAAACGAGTTAATTGAAATGATCGACATGTATAGAGACAGACCTTGTCTGTGGCAGTTGAACATGTTGACTACATGAACAAAAACGTCAAAAACATTGCTTACGACGAAACCCATGACTTCTCCCAAACTTGTATTTTTTTGCTTAGCCGTTTATGGGCAATTAAAAGAAATACCCGCCGCAAAAGCCGCTAATTTACCTTTACTTACAGTCACTACATGGCATCAACTTACAGAATCTGTGACCGATCTGGAAAAAATTTCGGATTCGACCGATAACTCGAGTCTGCCAGACGAACGTCGGTGACAGACCTGAATCTGTCAGATTTCATCCCACGAACGAACAGATGCCATCGGCACGGTCAGTGACAGATCTCGGGCATGAAAGATCGGCCGATAAGTTTTTCGTGTTAAGGGGCAACGACCGATCTCATCGGTCACTCCAGATCGTTAGCGATATCTGTCAGATGAGATCGGGCGACCAAATCTGTCGCAGATATCTGCTCGTGTATGGCGGGCTATTGCTAATGCCTGATGGAATTGGCTTTATGTCGCATGTAGGAGATTTGATCCTCAATGCGTATAAACAGCATATCGATGGAGTTATCACCAATGACTCTCCTTACAAGGGCATCTGCACACATGGCTCGGCACCCACATAAAAGTAATGGTTGAGCCCAATGTGGTGGCTTGGTTTTTCCTTATTAAGCTCTTCCAGTGGGTCTTTTTCCATCACAGTCCCAGGCGTAAAATCCGTGGTCGACCCACAAACTCCTGCATACACAACCCTTGTGTGGTTTCGGTTGATCGCACTCTGAAAAATGAAACAGGTAAGTAATAGTAAGTAGATGTAATAGTAGGTATGTATCTTGCTCACTGAAACTGTTTATACTAAGTACGTTGGTTATAGATAGCTGGCCACTGAAGATTGTTTTAAATGGAATGCCGTATTGCGACGTCGCACAGTTAAGTATAGAGGAAAATGTTTGGATTACAAAATTTGACTTTATAGTCTTGTTGGGACCTAGTATTGGGTAAACTATCTAAATTTCCCAACTGCTAGCCCCAGTGCCAGGGGAGGGAGGCGTTTAATGGTTCCATTAGCGAATTTTCGTAGAAAATGAAGCTATTGCAATGGCTCGGAAAATTTTTAAATCAAATTTTGTTTAAAAATTCTTTATTGAAATCCGTTTTGAGACGTTCTGAAACTATTCCTGGAGTTTGTGCTTTTTCATATATATATATATATATATATATATATATATATATATATATATATATATATATATATATATATATATATGAATATATATACATATGTGTGTCATTCCAGACGATAACTCTCCTTAGGATTGAGATAAAAATTCCGTTGTTGCGCCAGCACTTTTTGAGCACATTAAACTGGTCACATTTAAAAAAATGTGTTGAAAAACTCACTAAAAACAGCTAAAATTCGTTAAATTCCTAATTTTTAGCAGAATATTGCTCAAATAAAGTTTGTCAAATATAAAATAGAACATTACAAAATTAATACTCAAAATTGTGCTGAAAAATGTACTTGAATTTCATTAAAATTTGCTATACAATCGATAAAAACTTTTGAAAGCGCGAAAAACAGCATATTACCATTTAGAATACGTTTTTTGCCATAAAATGTCAACGAATAAATCGGTTATGATTAAACAGTACCAATTTCGACTCCGTTCTAACAATCTGCGTTCACTTAGATCGCCTTACAGTTTCCTTATTCCTTTTGTCAGGCCTGGTAGGAAGGGTGATTTTTGTCCATTTGGCACGACCACTCAGTTATTTCTAAAGCTTCCCAGCATTAGTAGTTCAACGATTTAGCAAATTGTTTCATTCAATGGTGTGACGAGTATTTTAAAGTCACAAAGCAATAAGTTTGAGGAGGAGGGGAGCGCTGATGTTTCAAAAGCGAATGCCAATGGAATAATTTATCTTAAAAAAAAGTTCCAGTCATGTAGCATGGTCGTATGAGCGAATTTTCTTAAATTATCTATCGTATTATAATACTTAGGAGCTCTTTAAGTGTTCAAAGTTCTTTTCAAGTGTTGTATCTGAATGTTCGGATTTATGTGACAGCAAATAAAGATTATTCGCTTAAGATCTTTCAGAAAAATTAGCACAATCCTGTAACGCTGACGTACCATAAGACTGAAAAGACCACCATTCAATGTTCTTTGGGCAAACGTAACATCCCGGCAGGCGGTCATCAAGACCATTGCCATAACATGTTTTTTGTTTGTTAAATTACATTCCTATCCACAAATATATCTCTAATGCTACTAATTGTGTGGTGTTTACATAGCTATATTAATAAACATGATTTCTCCTTCTTCTTCTTTCACCCCTCCCCCAAGTGACTTACCTCAAAATAATTAGAACAAAGTGCTGAATTGAAAAACCTTTAATTTCACGGCTTCGCTAAGTATTGATATAGTTTATACGCTAAGTTCTCCAAAACCCTTTCAATACAATATAAGAACATCAGTTTTAATCTGATTTTGATGAAATGTTTGGGGAATGAGCGGGTTAGGCTGTATATGGTATCTCTATCAGTTTCATTACTCACAAATAAATATGCATCCGCTAACGGAGATTCCTTCAACTATTATTTTCTTACGTTCTAGTAGCTAAATCCAGCTCAAATTTGGAGGGTTGTTAGAAAAATACGATTTAATTAATCATCCTATATCAACTTCATCACGATCGTATCATCAGTCTGAGTACTGAAATGACGAAATAACACTATTCATATTTGCATAGGTGGCAGTTGACAAACAATGTCTCAACAAGAACCAAGGGTGGCAGCTGTTCTGTAAAACAAAAGTCTGTTGACGATCAGTGCGCAAAATCAAACAAATTCATTTTATTACAAAAGAACTTTAACGTGGCAGTATGTCTAATCTGGAGTCTTGAAGTATGAGGCTTATAAGCAAGAGTTTCTGTGAAGCTTGCAGGAAAGCTACGCTGATTGTTCCCAAAGATATGAATGAAGAATGAGCTGGGAAGAATCTGAATAGGAAACTTACCTGAATGGTCGCATAAAAATGAATAGTTGAGTAACCACTTCAGTATTTGAGTTTGGATAATACGATTAGGATATAATAATACAGAGTTCTTTTAAGGGGATTCAACACTTCTCAAACATTTAGGGGTTTTCGGTGGCATATTCAGCCCCTATTTCATCGATTTCGATTATTTTTTCTTGTTTTGTTCATTTACTCAATGGCAACGAATTGACATATTTTCAATACTGTACATGGATTGTAATAGTTCTGGCAGTAGAAAATACCCTCTTTTTTTTAAACAAGTTGTTGCCACCGTTTCCATACTAAATAGCGGAATATTGGCCCAGCTCGATATCCGATGACAGACCTAACTAATACGAACCAAATAAAATAAAAAAATTACCGGAACCGGTTCAGTAGTTATTGAGCAAATTGCCCCCAAAGCTTTGAAAACATCGTTTTTCGAAAAGCAGTGAAAAACTGGAAATAACTACCGTGAGAATTTGCCGCAGTGAAACTCACCTCACTGCTCGGTGAAACACCAAAAGCTCTCACTCTAATCTTATTTATTATCCATACCTTAAGACCTCCTCAAACTGTACAACAATGGGAAGGAAGACAAAAATATTGTTTAAGGCCGCTACACACGTTCCTTTCCTACCTCCTCAAAAAGGAGCCACGCCCACGAAGGAGGTAGTGAAGGAACGTGTGTAGCAATGAAGGAGGGAGGAAAGTAGGAAGCTCCTACGTAGGAAGAAAGGAAGGTCCAGACCGTGCTACCTTCCTACGTAGGAGCTTCCCCCACTCTTTTAACCTTCACGGAGGAGCGTGTGGAGGCATTTTTGCTTTCCTTCCTTCCTACTTTTCCCTGTTTTCCCCACCATTTGTACCAAATTCTGTTATCATATGTTATCAATCATCCAGTGTCTCGAAAGGTGTCTTGAAGTTCGTCATTAGTTTGTTTGTTTCCCCGTCAATTTATTGAAATGTCCGATGAAAAAGCAATGTTGAGTGAAATAATTGAAATGCTTAAACAGTTACCTCACTTGTGGGATCAAAGCTATGAACTCTATAAGGATAAGGAGAAAAGAAATGAGGGGTACCTTTTGTCCGTGTGTATGTCCTCTGCATCCAGCACACCTAAGAGGTTTTGGTGGCTGAATTTGGTCCTTTGCAATTATAAAGCTTTGGACCACAACCTCCTCTTTTTCCTAGGTTTCTGTGAAGTACTTACTACCGCGAGTGCAATGAGAGTTTGAGGTGAATTGTCAAGAGACATCGTGGGAAAAATATAGCAAAAATAAAATTGAGGCTACATCGTTACAAAAAAGGCGCCCAGAACTGGCAAGTGAATATTGATAACCGTCGGTGCTGTCGACCAAAGAACCGGGGATTTCCATACAAAAAGGGAAATTTCCCCCACAAAAAGGGAAATTCTCCGCGATGGGTCACACTGAATGACCGTGGGTAGGAAGGAAAAGGGTGGGAGGGACAACAAGCGTAGCAGTAAGAGGAAGGAGGAAAAATGAAGGAGCGTCTGTAAGAAACATCCTCTTTGAGGAGGGTAGGAGGTAGGAAGGAAGGGAAGGAACGTGTGCAGCGGCTTTTATTCAGTTTGTAGAAATCCATGTCGACATTCCCTGTTTTGCGGTTTTCCTTACGTTCCGTGTCTTTTTTTAGTTTCATTTATTTTTTTCAACAAATTTTATTATTTTGTTTCTCATTATTTTTCTATTTGGTTAGAGTAATGGTACGTATTAGGACCATATTCAAACAACAAGAAGGAATTTCCGGAAGAGAAAAGAATTCATTTAAGTACTGGCAAAATTCATCCCTCTTCCAGTTTTCCTAACTCACATACTAAACAATTTTCTGAAGTTGTTTATCTTGTGTTGCTTAGAATAATCTAATCTAGCAGGTCGAGGTATAATGATGTTGTAATTCTAGTAGGGTAGTTGCCCTTGTAATTTGGTTACCTGGACAGTAACTACTCACTGGTCGCTGCATCGGAAGTTGTAGACAACTGTAAGAGTTGAGCGAGACCGCAGACCGCACTCTCTAAAGTGGAGCTTGCAGTAGTCAACTTTAAAAGTAATTATTGGCGCTTTCTGTCATCCTAATAATGAATTATTATATATAAAAATGTTCGAAATTGAGTGAAGAAATCTATGGGCCAATAAAAAAAAGAAAGGGTTTTCGGACGATTTTTCAGGTGTTGTCTCCCCTTAAAGCTGTTGATAACATTATCCACTCGTTTTGCAAATTCAGGTCGTACCATGGCATCGGCAGCCATGCAAAAATTAATGTATTCCCCGCAAAACAAAAAAAAGTTGAGAATAAATAATAAACAACCGCTGCCGTTATCACTTTGGTTGGGCGCTGGGGCTCGAGGGAGAATTCCTGGGTCGTTTTCGCCTCGCCTTTCAGCTTCATTACCATTGCAAAACTTGGGAAGGGAACTTTACTTTCTACCTGGTTTATGGATATAATATTACACCCTCCCAAGAAAAGCTTATTACCCGGTAGACTCTTTTACCGGGTAAGGGATAGAAAGGTGGGTAAATGGGTGGGACGGCGACGCGCGCGTTGAAAAGTTATACGGAGCTGGGTTATATTAGGCTCTATAGTAACCGGTATCGTCCATTTCGCTTCCCTTCGTTGTAATAGAAAAGCTTCGGATTCAAGAATGTGTGGGTAAGTGGGCGGGGATGCCAGGTGGTGTTGTTGTTACGTTCAAGGAAAACTTTCGCACTCAAAGAGGTTTGATTAAATCGGCTCAATAGCTCAATTGGTTGGAGCGCAGTTACTGTAAACAGATTTTCTCCTTCGTAATTGGGGACTCTCGAACTCTGTAAACATTTGTGGGCCGGAAAAGGTGGCGCACGTCAAACCATATTGGTAAGTAATGCATGCATTCCAGGGCCGTTCCTAAGAATGGATTGTATATAATTTTGGATAGAATTAAAATAAAAGAAAAAAATCTACAGAATGATTTCTCGGAATCCCCCTCCCCCTCCAAAAATTAGCAACAGGGCTCTGTGTTGTTATGAGCATTTCATCAAGGCACAATTACGCTCTACCGCACGCAAAGAGGTCACCTTCTAAAGTTCATTATTTTACACTGAAAAGGAACGAAATTAGCTACAGGGCTCACTCTGCTGTTATGAGTATTTCCTCCAGTTTTAATTACGCTATGCTTTAACCAGAGAGGTCCCCTTCTAGAGTTCATCATCACCTTAAGCTGAGTAGGAACAAAATTTGCGTAAAACTATGAGGAGTCGTTGGATAGCAAATAATATCGAACACGGTTAGGAGCAGAATGAGATTGATTTATTATAACATGATGACATTATCAATTAAAAGAGCGTTCGAGAATTTGTGAGACTTCTTCTTGGACTACACTTGCTTGTGCGTTGTAATCCTATTTGTGGACATACACCTTCCTTAATCTTTTCAAACATAACAATTCCTACATAACCTTAAATGTATTTCAAACATAAAAATTGTAATAATATTTTAAGAAAAAAGTATATATATAATAGAAAACTAATCACCATTACTTCATGGACATTCTAAAAATCAATGTAATAATGTCACAAAGTCTCATAACTTCAATTCATTCATTCAAATGTAATACATTAATCTTATTAAATTCAGTTACAAATTGTTAATAAACAAATAAATACCTGTTAGTCTCAAATTTGTGAAATAACATCAACTTCATGTCTAATTTCATGTTAAAATTAAATTTACATTTCCAGTCCTATTCCTTATTCAATTACAATATTACCGAAAGAAAAAAAAAATAAAATAAATAAATAAATAAATAAATAAATAAAAAATGAAAAAAAAAAAAAAAAAATTAACGGTCAATATTTTCCTCTATTAGCCTCTTGGGCTTATGAACAGCTCTACTGCTCTTGTTCTAGTAATAGGAGAACTACTTGTACTATTTTCAATACTCTATCTCCTAACTCTCCTTTCCCTTGTAAATTTAGAGGACGGCGAGGTGTTGAAAAACCTCTAAAATCCAAAGGTGAAGAAGACCTTTTTGGCCCTCCCATGAAATTAATGCTTTTTTTTTTGCGACGTTTACGAGCCACTGGTCACGGAGACCACTATTGGTCTATTGTGACAAAAATTAATGCTATTACTTATAGTATTAGTTTGGATGTTTTCATCATCCGAACTCATTGCAGATAATTCTGAAGATAAGGTTCGTTTTCTGAGTTGGTGAATGTGCCTAGTCCATTTCAAATTTAGTTTCGGAATAAAAACTTGTGCACGACGGGGACCTTAAATCGAAACAATTTCCTCAGCTATCCAATTATCTTCATTTTTTCGATATTTTCTCGCCCACACTCTCTGCCAATCCCCCTAGGACTGAGGACTTGTTTGGACTGCTTCTCCAGCAATACCTAGGTATATCGTGAGTGTTAGATGGACGAAGTGAATCCAGTTGGTTCCTAATTTGTCTAGCTAATAGGGCTTCGGCTGGTGATATACCAGTCGTCAGGTGTTTGGAATTCCTGTAATCTAAAAGGAAACGCTGGAGGACTAGGTCCACACCTGAAGTTCCACTTAAATTACCCAGTGCTGTGACTAGCGCATTTCACTGACCTAACAGCATTTTCGGCTGCACCATTTGTCCAAGGACAACATGGTGCGCTGGATTTAAATTTTATACATTCATAACAAGAAATTTTAGCATGGAACATGCTCTAGCCATCAACTAAATGGGCAAAAACGTGACGAAACCGTGGAACGAAAGTTGCGCGGGATTTTGTAATGATTTTCACTAACAACCGACCCGTTTTTAGGGAAATGTGATCGCCGTTAGTTTTTATCCCACGAAAATCGTTCGCCACTCGTTGGAAAGCTCTCAATTTATGCGTAAATTATATAGTGCCGAAACCGCTGTAAATATGGACGAAGCTGAGATATACCCTCGATTTAAAAGAACTGTAAACAACATTCGCGGTAAAAACCAACACCCATCGATTTTTGACATTTTATGTCTTTATTACTTTGACACATAAACGAAAAAAGCGTTACGGTTGGTTTTCTGATGATTTCCGCTTACAATTGAGTCGTTGCTTGGGAAATGGTACTTCATCGTTTTTCATCCCACAAAATTAGTCGACCATTCGTTCGAAAGCTCTCGATTTATCCAACCATATTTTGTTAACTACTGCAAAGTACGTGGCCAGCAAGCTGAGTTATGAGCATGGTTATTTGAATAATTGTGTACACTCAGGTGATCATTCTCAATAATTGATATTGGGAACATGATTGCAACCGCTTGTTAATTTCAGATGATTTCATTGAGCTGGTGTTTCGATGATTTGATTCATAACAGGTGATCCGAATATTGCGAGAACGGTTTGATTCGTGAAGCGGTGGTTAAATAATTTTAATAGGTAATTTCTATACTTTACACTCTAGGAAGCTGTAATTTCGTATGTAGCCTCTTTAGGGCATTTACTTGACAATGCCCAGGGTCCGGAACAGCTGAGTGCCGAGTGCTGAAAAGACATAAAATGTCCCAATGTGTTGCAGACTCGTATGCAAGCGTTTATATTGTTTCAACCCTTCCATTCCGCAAACCTCTGCAAATTTCTTTGCTTTAATTTTTAGTTCCTGTAGATAATTATTCTAACAATTTCTTTTGATTTTCACGTACAACCAAGCCGTTGCTGGGGAAATGAAACTTTTTTTATTTTTCATTGGACAAAAATCGTTCTCCTCTCGTTGTAAAACTCTCGATTTATCACGCATTTCTTTCGTACTTGTTCTTCTATTCATGTCGTAGTTTTATATTTATCTAATATATAAAATTCTCGTGTTACAGTTTTTGTTGCCATTCTCCTCCGAAACGGCTTGACCGATTTTGATGAAATTTTTTGTGCTTATCCGGTATCTATGAGAATCGGCCAACATCTATTTTTCATCCCCCTAAATGTTAGGGGTAGTCCACCCCTAAATTTTTTATTTATTTTTTAGACAAAATTTTTAATTTCTATTTTAATTAACGTCTGCCAAGGTGGGTGGGCAGTATACCTTCCTCAAGCGAGCGAAGCGAGCAGCATCCCCCACAGAAGTTAAACCCACCCTTAGAGATCTACCGTTTGCGAGCGAAGCGAGCAACAACCCATACATGTTTCAATTGTAAGCATTCCATGCAGCCACACTTTGCGAGCGAAGCGAGCAACATTCCCTATACTTTTCGAGCGAAGCGATCAATTTAATGGGGTCCGGGGGCTTGCCCCCCGGCTGGACGTGGAGGCGAGCGGAGCGAGCCGGAGCGGCTAGTTTATGTTATAAATGGATATAGTAAACAATGCGCTTGTTTGTTTTCACTTGGTTGAGAAGTTAATCTTGGTTATAGTAATTATTGTAGACGCGCACCATAACAGAAAATTACCTACTTAGGTACTTTGTTCTAATTTTGATTAGTAAAACATTTATGTCGTAGTTTTAAATTTATTTACATTTACGAATTAGCGTGAAGAAAGCATGTTCCATGTTTTAGCATTTTAGCTGAAGGCTCAAGGCGGGAAGTGACCGGGGGTCCAGGGGGGCGAAGCCCCCCTGTCGAGGTCAAGGAGCGGAGCCCCTCGCGAGGCCCGAGTTTAGATCCCTCCGATGAAAATTCCGGATAATCATCAGCAACTAAACTTTCCGAGATTCCAAATCGGGAAAATATTTCTCGAAGTACTTTTATTGAGGAGGTCATAGACTTGGTTGGGATAGCCTCCAACCACTTAGAGTATCAACTACTACAAGGAAATAACTATTATAAATCGGACCCATATAGTCTGAGCGTAGACTCTGCCTGGGCCGTGATGGCCACTCCCATGGGATTAATGTGCTATTTGGCGGATTGCCTCTGTTATGGGCTCCAGGAACACAACTATTACCAAGATTCTCAATATTTTGATCGATGTGCGGCCACCTCACATGAGCCCGTGTAAGAGCTTCCACCTTAACTATTCCTAAGTGAGATTTATGTAATTCATCTAATATTTGGTTACGCATAAGAGTAGGTACGACTATAGGGTACCCCCATACGATCACATCTTTGTGCACATGTAATTCTATTCTACATTATGACAAGGAATCAACATTTTGTTTGTTACTATCTCTGGCCAACCAAATTTTGTATTACTTTTAATAATATAGGATCTTTCTTAGTAGCTGAGATCACATATTTAAGGGGTAAGTCTCCATTTTCGAAAACATAGTTTAAGTTTAAGTAGTTTGTTTCATTTGGTCGGATTGTGTCTGGGAGCAGAGCCGTAGATAACCAGTCCGTTGGGTTTTCAGCGGAAGCTATGTACACCATGTCATAGCTATAATTTGATAGATGTATGGTCCACCATTGGAGCCATTTGGCCGTTTAGGACGGAATCACTACTTTTGGGCCAAAATTTGGGATCAATCATTTGTGATCAGTGACCGCATGAAGAGTGATCAATGCTTCCTTATGAAAAGCGGAATAAGATTGTTCAGGAGCAGATAACTTACGCTGGTTGATGCAAACGGCACATCCACATTATTTTTGATTTGTGACAAAAGCCCTGCTACACCTTCGATGCACCATTGTGAGACGCAATGGTAAATATAGATCATAATGGCCTAAGCTACGATGCTTCACTTCCATTTTTTTTATTTCTGCAAAAGCTTTATAACAATCAGAATCCCATTGCCACTTAGCGTGGCAGTAAGCAGACGCTTATACCTAAATAAACCCATATGTGTAGTGGTTTTGGTCAGTTCCCTGTTTTGTCATCCAACATCATTTGCTGGTACGCCTATGACAGGTCGAGTTTTGCAAAAATCCAATTCCCCTGAATTCTTTGGAAAAACCACTCTGCCGTCGACAATGGATGCGGGAAAATTTAAAGAAATTTATTTATTGTTAATTTATAATCACCGAAAATCCTAATACCCCCGCCACTTTTCAAAACTGGTGCTACTGGAGTGACGAAACGGGAGTAGTCGACTGGCTCTATGATGGCTTCTCTTACCAACCGATATAATTCCTACTCAACGGCAGGTTTCAATGAAAAGGGAATGGGCCCCGCTCGATAAAAACATGGCTCTACATCTTTTTCCAATTCTAGGACTGCTTTGCCCTTCGTAAAGCTTCGACGAAAATACTTTTGGAACTTGCTTTAAGTATTGATAACATGTCATTTCCGCAAGTACTGCGAGATGCCGCTGCACTCTCCGTGTAGCCGATTCTTTTGCTATGGCCACAATCATAGCTTTTTCAATAGTCAGCTTCAGACGGTTTTCTTCTAACAATCTGTCTTGCACTGTCCCCTTATGTAATCCCAGAACTAAACGATCCAATACTTGTTGATCGAGGTCCGTAAATTCGTGTGGTCTGCCTAGCGAGCGCACTCTAACTAGTCAGTCACCCAACGACTCATTTTTCTCCCTCAATGCATTGAAAAAACGATACCGTAACGAGAATATACTCTCTGCAGGTAAAAAATGTTTATCAAACAATGATCAGGTTCGTATACGATTTGGCTTCAGGCTCAACAGGTACACAAAGATTTCGAAAAAATCTGTAGCCTGATTCGTCTTGCGAGTTTAGGAATAGTGCTTGTTTAATCGCATCAACTGTAATGTTGTTGGCCGTGAAAAAAGCTTCCGTCGATTTGCCATCCTCCAGTTATTCTTCGTGGAAAAAAATGTATGCAGTTGACCTACATATGACGGCATCGTGAAGTTAAGTTCGCTAAAGGTAGAATGTCCCACAATAAACTGTAACTCACTGACCTCGCGATCGCGGCGGTTAGTCAGCGCTGTTGATCTCCTTTCGTCAGGAACTTCTCAGGCAGATCTGTAAAAATCATCCACGTCGCCAGTGTAAAACTATGAGGAGTCGTTGGGTAGCAAATAATATCGAACAAGATACACGGTTAGAAGCAGAATGAGAATTATTTATTATAACATAATCACATTATCAATTGAAATGACCCTTCTGGAAAAATTACTTGCTACTTCCGGGCCGGTAATCCATGATTAAATATTTCCTCCATGGCCACTAAAATTAGCTACAGTGCTCACTCTGCTGTTATAAGTATTTCCTCAAGCTGTAAGTACGGTCTATCACACTTAGGGAGGTCACCTCCTAAAGATCATCATCTTAAGAAGAATAGGAACAAAATTAGCTGCAGTGCTCACTCTGCTGAGTATTTCCTCACGTTCTAATTACGCTCTACCAGACCCAAAGAGGTAACTTTCTAAAGTTCATCATTTTACACCGTGCTGTTATGAGCATTTCCTCACGTTCTGATTACGCTCTACCAGACCCAGAGACACACAGCAGAGTGAGCCCTGTAGCGTTTCGGGGCAAAGGTGAGGAAAAATAAAAGACGCACATGAAATCTATCAAATTTTACTAAAACCTGAGCTCTGCGAATCACCATCCACGCTTCCAAGGGGATGTCTCATCCCATATAAGCTTCCCTTTCTTCTCCATATCTAAAACTCTTTCCTTAGTAAATTCTTTCAGCGGCTCTTCAGGGCAGGCCCAAGTGAAAAATTTTATTTTCAAAAAATCAACCATATAGTTGTAGCAGATACAATCCTTGTATGGTTTCGGTTTAGGGCACTCTGAAAAATGAAACTCGTAAGTAATAGTAAGTTAATATCATAGTAGGTATGTAGCTTGCTCACTGAAACTATTTATACTGTGTACGTTGGTATAGGTAGCTGGCCTCTGAAGATCGTTCCAAGTGGAATGTCGAGTTGCGACGTTGCACAGTTATAAAGGAAAATGTTTGGATTACAAAATTTTACTTTATAGTCTTGTTAGGACCTAGTATTGGGGTAAGTTATCAAAATGTCTCACTGCTAGCCCCAGTGCCTCAAGATGTGGGGGGGGGGGGGGGGGGGTTAAGTGGTCCCATTAGCGAATTTTTGTAGAAAGTGAAGCTATTGCAATGGCTCGGAAACATTCCTAATTTTTAGCAGAATATTGTTCAAATAAATTTTATCATATATAAAATAGAACATTACAAAATTTGTATGCAAAATTGTGCTGAAAATGTACTTCAATTTCATTAATATTTGCTATATAATCGATAAAAACTTTAAAAAGAGCAAAAATCCAAAAGCTTTTTTTTGAACAGCAGATTACTATTTAGAATACGTTTTTTGCCATAAAAAGTAATGGTCAACATTTTCTTTGCGCTCAAATTTTCAAACAATTTAACATAATATAATATGATAACTTGAGAAAATCTGGTCATATGATCATGCTGCATGACTGATATTATTTTTTATTTTCCGCTTATATCTCCGAAACTGTGGGTCCTAGCGGCATAACCACTCCATACAAAATTAAAGTAGACAACATTTGCTACAACGTCCACCAGTCAACATTGTCGACATTCATATAGTCTGTGAGATATTAGGTCCTGTAAATCAATAATTAGAATTAAAAAATTGTCGACCTTACATTTGTCGCTCTATTTTATCGGATAACTTTTCAAAAGCGCCCGCACCCCCGTAAATATGGCGGTCATACGGTCGCAGAGCATTTAATTTTTAGCCATTTCAGCGTTAGTCCCGTAATCCGAAGTTCCGCGACAACTTTAGATTTTCGAATTTTCCAACTTTTCACCATTCCTAGACGGTATATTGACCGAAATATTTACCATTAACCATAGCTCCATCTTTGTCTAAGTCACACACAGGGGCGTACTTTGCGGAGGAGCAGGGTGGGCAGAGCCCCTCCATAAATTATTGAGGATGCAGAATTTTTTGTATGGATACAATCAAAATTAATAATTTTACGCTTCCAACTTCAGTACCAACACCTTCAATTAAAGAATGTAATTAGTAAAACACAACTAGGTACTGTTATTATTATACGAATCCGGTTGCCTAGCGACTTGAGACGCTCTTAGAAATAAATAAATTTTTATTAGGTTCGTTTGTGAAGGGGCAAAATGGCGTGGATATTGTACTGCCCCACGGAGAGTAGTAAAGTCACCTAGTCAACGAAACGGAAATGTGGATACTGCAAACTGAAATCAAGTCGTTCCCCACTACCTTTTGGGGCTAGCCCATGTGCGATTTTTCCATAGAAAAATATCCATTGTTCAGTAGGTACCCGTCAAAATTCCCCTTTGTACTTCCCCTTCTTTTCTTAAGCACTTGATCAAGCTGGGTTGTTCGATTCAAAACAGTTTCCGTTCAGATTCAGAAAAACGTCGAAGTACCATTTCCCTAGCAACGACTCGGTTGTAAGCGGAAATCATCAGAAAACCAACCGTATCGCTTTTTTTAACGCCTTTTTTAACGCTTTTTGTTAACGCTTTTTTCGTTCATATGCCAAAGTAAAGACATAACACGAAACAAATCTTAAACTCGTAAACGAGTTCCACTATCTGCTTTACAAGCAGATACCATGTTACATGGATATGTCTTTGATTGGGGATTTCATAACGGTTGTCCTCGAGAGTTGTAAACAAATCCTTTAACTTTAAACAAATCCCTGGGCCGCATGGCTGCATCCCGAGTCCCGACTAATTCCAACATAACAACGGTTTACTTATAGAAATGTTGAAAATAACTGTGGAGAGAAGCCACTACAATGAGTTGTTGTTAACAGTCGACTGTTGTCAAGAGGATAAAAATGTTTCCTATGGAATGGAGTAAATGATGCTATTGCTTTACGTTAAGAATATTGTAACCGACTTATTAAAATTGTTTATCGTCCAATCAACTTAGTTTAGGAATGTAGCCAGGTACGTAAGGAGGGGGAAATTGGTAGCTTGAGATGTGAAAATTTATCACATAAATCAAGCGCTTTCCAACGAGTGGCGAACGATTTATGTGCGATGAAAACTGCGGAAGTTCCATTCCCCTAGCAACGGCTGGGTTGTACGTGAAAATTACTGAAATTGTGACAAAAATTTTGCGTGAGGGAAATTTTTGGTTGACCGCCCAGAGCAAAGACATATCTGTTGGAACTGCAACCTTCATCTGCACTCCATGAGATCCATCCGATAGAATCCGGAGTGGTGGCAGGACTGACCAGAGTGAAGTTAGCAATAGATTCCAGCAACGGAAAATCTTGCCAGAAGACGTTAGCAATACTTTTTAGCAATACAATTTTTTTTTCTACTTTCGTCAAAGTTAAGTGTTATGATAGCAGTACGGAAAGTTTCAGAGGTTCAGAAAGTTGAAAAAATGATTATATCTCCGAGATTGAAATTTTTGAAAATTGGCCTACAAATGAATTACTAAGTGAATTTCCGAGTTATTTCTGCATTTTTATCCGTTTCATAGATATTGGAACGCTCCAACGAATTTTTGAGGAAATTTTTTTTTTCAATTTTTTTCGAAAATTTTACAAGTCCCCCACCGGCCGAACCGTTTACTGGGGGAATTACAAATGGCCATATTTCCGAAACCAAGTACGGTGCCACCTTGAATTTTGGAAGGATTGTGTACAGATGCAGTACGAAGAGATTCACGGGTCCAAAAACACCCGGGCGCCCGTAGGGGCGCGGTGGTGGGGGGACCAATTTTTCTATTGCTAGATTTTATTTTTGATGAAAATGATAGAAAGAGGCGTGGTGCCACCTTCAAATTCGGGTCGTGGTTGCAGGATGACTATCCGAAGACGTGAGATCCTTCACATTTTCCCAAAAGGTGAGATCATCCTTCCCTTATCTTTTCGCTTCATACTTTCTAATAATTACAGATTTATATCAATATCTAATTTATGATCAACTTCTCTCGCTTCTATATGAATCTCAAGACCTTCTTCTTTTCAATGTGTACGGCTCCTATCGGGACAAAATTAAAATTTATCAAAGCAAAACATGGTGTATGCTTCATATTTATGAAATTAACTGTCCATTATTTCTTTTTTATATTTTTACTTTGGCGTTTAAATTCTTTTCGTTTAGGTAGAAAAATTGTTGTTTGTGCAAATAATATTAATAATGCAATGTGTGTGGACGGTTTGTGAACAATAACAACTTTATCAATTTTATGTAAAGTAAAAAATCGTCTTGTCATACCTACCATTTATTCATGTGAAAGGAAGGAAGCGTTGTGGTGGGGTTTTCAAATTACGAGATTTTGTTAATTGCACCTATTTAATGATATTCCAGGTTAATGATGATTAATATTGGTTAATTAAGATATAGAGTGTCAATGTTATAAGTGATTTTTCCTACTATTGTTTGTTACTTTATTGTCAATTTCTTCATTGTTCTTTGTTGTGTATATTTGTAGAGCATAGCTGACAAACGTAGATCCCTAATGGACATACAAATTTTTTTCCTGTTATGCGTTCAATACATAGGAAGTGTGACGCTCTGTCGCATTTGTCGCAAATCACCCAATCTGCTGTTTCATCCAGTCTTCCTTGATAACATAAATTGCAGGTTTCAGCAACCGAATCAGCCTTTTCCACAAGCAATAAAAGAAATTCTCTCCTAGCCTTTTCAACATCTATTTGATCTGGTAAGGTTCTACCCTCAATGATTGATTTTGCGAAGACCATAATAAATAGTCCACAGCTAGTGTCATCTTTTTGAATTATGTTGTTAACAATTTGGGCACGCCATCCTCGAACCGAAAGAAGTGGTCTTTTTGTTGGTGCTAAAACCTTAATGTTGTATGATTTGAGAAATTTCACAAACTGTTCCATGAAGTGGATCGTAGTTTGTAAATTGCTACCGGCAGGATCGAATACATAGAACAGCTTGTTATTAAAATCTGCAACAGCTAGACACCAATGTGTACCATTTACATTTATAGGCATTATTAGTTTATCATCTAATTTAGGCATATATTTGTCGCCCCACTGTCTGGAACCTTCAACTATTAAATGATAACCCAATTCTGCAATCATGACGTTTGCAGTTGGTACTTCATCAGCAAGTATACTCAATACCAAATCGATTACAAAATTATTTATCCATTTGTTAATTCCTGATTTCGTTGTTACGAGACAAACGATATCATCATAAAATATTTCTCTGATGGGCACATGCCTGTTAATGAACGATCCAAGTTGTAGTCGCACACCGGGATTAATGTTAATAAGGTCGGATTTACATATGTCGACGTAATACTGATGGTTTCGCACATGTCCATTAGCAAAATTTTGCTAAGGCACTACTGTTTGTTTATCTAATCGGTTCAACAACCTTTTCTTTACATATGAATGATTTTGCTTTACTTTCTTACTCCATTGCTCAACGTCGTCTGTTAACTCTCGTTTTCTTTTTCCACTTTCGGATCGTTCAATTCTGTCATCACTTTCAATCGAGCAGCTATTAGAAATAGCATACTGAGGGTTAATAATATTAAATTGTTCAGTGCTTAAATATTCCACTAACTTCCGCTTTTTCCCTGTTTTCGAAACATACAATCTGGCTTCTTTCGTTATGGCTGCTACCTGATTTTTCAAAATTCTCAAAAACCGTGAACATTTTAAATTTCTCTCCCCATTTAAAATTATATTTTTGATGTTGTTGAACCAGTTTTCCACATTTGCATTGCTGCATCTTTCTTCAGCCTTAGTAAGAGGGGAAACGGTTATAGAACCACACCACATTGGGTAGTAAGTGAAGTACCTATCAACAATAATCGACAGTAATTGAGGACTAAAAAAGTTATTTGTTTTATTGGATGGAGTTGTTGAGTACTCAAATTGATGAATTTCCCGTTTAACTTCAATATGAATTTCGTTGAAGTGTTGATAGAACATCGTGCCTTTTAAATTGTCTTCTCTCGGTACAATAAGTTTAATTTTGTTCTCAATGTACTCAATTTTTTTTAGAGTATTCTCGGAGCATTTTCTATGCAAAGCAATGTCTTTACATTCGTTCATTGCCTGCATAGTAAGGGAGCTTTCTGATTCGCAAAGTAGCAGTAAACATAAATTCCAAAACCAAGCAGATGCAATTTGTAATGAATTCATGTCGTAAAGGGAAGCTAAATTTTCCTTAAGAAAGACTCGACAATTGTGGTCATTAACATTGTCATCAATTGCTTTAGAGGTATTCTTACTGAAATGGGAACAACAAAGTTTCACTATTATCAAACCATGACCTGCAAGATTCCTTCTGAAATTAATAAATCATAACATTTATCAAGATATTGATTTATATTCAATCTATTCCAACTATTCAACACGGCTTTAATTATGGCTAAACTGAAATCGGTCACAACTCTGTCACAAATAGGCCATTTCCCCAACGAATCACAGAAATGTTTAAAATTAGATAACCATCGGCCTATTGAAGAAGCATCATGATGACATATAATCATGTCAGTGACTGGCATGATAGTGTGGGACCGTAAATTTATTACAGCGGAGTATAGCAACAGCTTTCGCTCTACAAATGAAGGACGACGTACAATTTTTCCGGTAGCATCAATATGTAAATCTAACCACTTCTGCGATTTGAACGTGGACCATGCTGTTGAAACTTGATTTTTGGTCGAAACATGAACATAGAATGGTTCACCAGCGGATAATATGAAAGGGTCAACTTTGTCGGAAGATCTTTTCATCAATAAAACATCAAACATGTCATCGGAGTGCCTATCTTTTTTACTTTTTGACTGGCTTGATATTTTTTTGTAAACCGGCGCAGAATGAATGCCATCCAAATTCCCCTCCATCACAACTGCTTCATTTGCATCAACAATTGCTTTGTCCCTAACTGCTTGAGGTTTAGCTATTTTTAGGTCTTCTTCGATAAACCGTCTATCGACACCTCTAGCAGGCCTATTTAATTGAACAGGGCTGTGACAATAATTATTTGACGTAATAAAAACTCTTGCTCTGTACCCACTTCCTCCATTCAATTTTTTTATTATTATTTTGAAGGTCTTGCAAGAACTGTGCTTGCAATATGCATACACCGTAGCACCTTCTTTACGAGGATTAGAACTCTTGATACAAATCACACATACATTGTTAACAGTTTTAATCTTGTTTGTTATAAAATAGTTATAACAGTTGCTAACTAATCTTTGATTGATAAAAATATCCTTCCATTCCTGTGAGGTCAGTATAAACTTGCCTTCAAAATATTGGCACTCCTTAAAATCAAATTTTACCCTCTTAGCTTGGGTAAGGACTTGCTCATTCCAGGTATTTTTGCAACCCAGTGTCAATAGCGCTTTACTTTTGGAGTTTCCAAACTTTCGCACACCATAAATTGATGGACGAATGTCATCTTCACTATCACTTGACATCAGAGGATCAAGGATAACTCCTGGAAAGGGTGGCGATGGGCATGCTTCAATATTTTCAGAACCAAAGTCAACTAAAGTAGTTGGCATTGGAGTACAGGACCTAAATTCTGGCAATGGAGTACTCGATCTAAATTCCAGTATTGGACTGATGGCATTGGAATCAAAGATAACCTCGGCTCTGGAGTCGTATGCTATTTCCGTGACTTTGTTCTCCAAGACATCATTATAAAATATTTCAACTTCTGGGGAAAGCTGGGTTGTGGATACTTTAAATTTGTCACGGCTTGTAGGTTCTGAATTTAGGATCAATGGTCTACTATCAAATTCCTCTTCACAATCACTCATGATTCTGAAACTATGTTTGTTAATTCCCATAGACGTAACATTATCATTGTCAGAACCTTCGTAATATTCGTGTCTACATGTTGACATAGGTGTTAGTTCACACTGCAATGCTTGACTTGTGCGCTTAGCAAGTGCCTTGTTATGAATCAATATCCATCGTTTTTTTAATTTTTTCCTGTTTTTTTTTTTTTTTTTTTTTTCAAATTTTTTAATTCCATTGCAGCACATAGTTTCCCGTTCATGGAATTCGGAGAGCAATAAGTTTCCGACTCAAGATAACTAGACCATTCGTTTTCGTCAATATCCATCATTTTTAGCGCCCTTCCAACATCTTTTCTCGCATCCAATGATTGGTCATTTTTTCTGTGACTCTTGGATGCTTGGACTGGTAAAATCCGGGCAGCTGCAATGGCTCTCTTAATAGCTCTAACAACATTTCTTCTATTAATATAACTGGTCGATGGAAAAATTTCAGAACAAACAGCAAATATTAGATCGTCATTTACCTTACAATAACAACATCCTCAAGCGTGATACCTCGGCTGACCAAAGAATCCAAAACCATCTGTTGGTTATTAGAAGTCATGATGGTATTGTAAAAACTTGTCTGAAGAAAATTAAAAGCGAAAATGAACAAAACACTACACTAATAACGAACTACAAATTAAAACGTAAAATAAGAAGTTTATAACTTTGAGCGAAAAATCCGGAAAAAATTGTTGAATAAAAATTATAACATTTAATCAAATTAATTGAACCAACACAAATTATAAGAACTCAAAATTTATACAAACACAAATAACCGGATTCAATCAAGAAATTTAAGAAAGTCAATAGTAATTGATATCGGTATAGTAACAACGGGCTACACTAATAACGAACTACAAATTAAAACGTAAAGTAAAAGTTAATAACTTTGAGCGAGAAATCCGGAAAAAAATTGTTGAATAAAAATTATAACATTTAATCAAATTAATTGAACCAACACAAATTATAATAACTCAAAATTTGTACAAACACAAATAACCGGATTCAAACAAGAAATTTAAGAAAGTCAATAGTAATTAATATCGGTATAGTAACAACGGGCTACACTAATAACGAACTACAAATTAAAACGTAAAATAAGAAGTTAATAACTTTGAGCGAGAAATCCGGAAAAAATTGTTGAATAAAAATTATAACATTTAATCAAATTAATTGAAACAACACAAATTATAATAACTCAAAATTTGTACAAACACAAATAACCGGATTCAAACAAGAAATTTAAGAATGTCAATAGTAATTAAGATCGGTACCTATAGTAACAACGGGCTACACTAATACGAACTACAAATTAAAACGTAAAATAAGAAGTCAATAACTTTGAGCAAGAAATCCGGAAAAAACTGTTGAATAGAAATTATAAAATTTAATCAAATTAATTGAACCAACACAAATTATAATTACTCAAAATTTGTACAAACACAAATAACCAGATCCAAACAAGAAATTTAAGAAAGTCAATAGTAATTAATATCGGTATAACAACGGGCCAATATATCACACAATCACGGTCAGGTACGTGAAAACAAATCAAGAATTTTGGTATCAGGACCAAGGAGAGGTCAACGGCCAATACAAACAATTAATAACTCATAAATATAAAGTACTACCTTCAAAAGAACAAAGAAGAATCCGGACAACAGTGAACGCTAACTCAACAAATTGCATACATTGATACAAGAACAAGAACTGATAGCGGACTGTGGTCTACGCTAGATATATATAAATGTAGCAACAAACATATAGGCAGCGGACTGTGGTCGACGCTTGACATAAATCACAATAATAAGCGGACACTGATCAACGCTTACAAAATTCAAAACAACATTCACCCTTTAAATTAGCAGCGAACAATGGTCGACGCATTGGTGAGCATGAGCAATATAGCTAGCGGTCAATGGTCAACGCATTTACTAGCAAACAAGTAGCGGGATATATTCAACGCTAGATATAATTAATCAAGTGACATCGCTCCATGCCCTGAACAACGTGTAGAATCAACGGCACGAGAATAGGGAAATATGCGGAATCTACCGGAATCTTCTTCAAGCTGCGCTAAACCGCCCCACCCTTACCTTAATAATTGAGTTTCCCCTAAGGCCCGCTGCAGCGACTGGAACCACAAACGCATGGGAGAGACATTCCCCACTGCGGCTGCTGCTGAAGCCGCTTGAGACGTAGTACCTTTGTGTAGCTACTTATGTCACCAATAGGTAGTGGTATATTTCAAGATGTTGTCGGGAATACAGCTTTATGCTTGATTTTGGAAGTAGAAGAAAAGTTGGCCATTTCCTGTTATCCGACCGCCACCACCTCCAGCGCTGTCTACAGATAGCCACCAAACTGTACACACGATTCTCATCTATAAGTATGTCCAACTAATCTGAATTTTTACAAAGGAATTGACCTGTTGATGTTATGCATTTTTGAGATGTGAGAATCCAGACCACTATACTACGCATACACATCATTCTGATTACATTGGCGGTCGTACACTATCTGGAGGCAGCGCTGGAGTTGCTGGCAGTCGGATAACAGGAAAGGTCCGAAAAGTTTATAAAGGCAGTTATGGTGAGATATGATGAAGAGGAAGGGGTTTATGAGCTTACCTATTGTCTGTAGACATTAAAGAAAAAGTGAGGTTCAGGGGTTTTCTAACTTGATGTACAGCCGTTTACGTTTTTGATTTCTAGCCCATTAGTGTGTAGCATAACCTCACAAGAGGTCATCCTAGTCTTCCTCCCACACTCAGGACCTCTTAAAAGGTGAGTCAACCTTGTTGCAGAGGGTAGCTTTTTCCTCCCCATTTGGAGTGGGGAAAGACTTTCTAGGGCCCAAATGACGTCATGACTCTTCATTTGGATATCAGGTAGCGCTCCAAAAGGTTCGTTTCAAAGTTCATTCAGTCAGTCGCTAGAACTCGAGAAGGTGGCAAGTGTTTTTCATGAGATTATTACCGGAGTTTACTGGGGATTATCGAGGTACTGTCAAAATATTATCAAGTATTTTTCTTTTTTTTTGTGAGGGCAAAATAATGATTATAATAGCCTGCCTGGAATTCAAGGTTGCATCTTAAGGTGGGATGATCCTAGTATTTGTCAAGAATTGACCCCCCTACCACCAAGCCTCGACCTACCTAAAATGGAACACTAGGCACCACAGTACTGCCTCCATGTGAACTTGCCTGAAATTGGGGGCATCAAACAGAAATGGGTGGGATCATCCCCCATGCAACGTAACCTGCTGACAGAGAACTGAATCTCACCGTATTTCCCTCACATATATTTGCTTGGAAATCAAGGTTCCTTCACGAAGATTAGGATGGGATGATCCTACCTTTCGACGAAATTGATCCCCAACTCCATGCCACTTAACCAGCCAAATTCGGGTCACTAGATCTCACCATACTGCTTTGTGAGGAAATAGATAAGAAGAGATGAAGGTGTCAGAGATGACTCTCTACTTTATGGTACGGATGATCCTAGCTCTAGTAGAAATTGGTCCTGCTACCCCCATGCCACAAACATGCGTCACAAATTTAGAATAATGGATCTTAACCAAATTGATGTTGGCGCCGCACTTGGTTTTAGAAATATGTCCATTTGTAATTTCCCATAGTAAACGGTAGTAAACAGACCCTAAAAGATTAGGGTGGGATGATCCTACCTGTCGACGAAATTGATCCCCCAACTCCATGCAACTTAACCAGCCAAATTTGGGACACTAGATCTCACCATACTGCTTTGTGAGGAAATAGTTAGGAAATGATGAAGGTGTCATCTCTACCTTATGGGACGGATGATCCTAGCTCTAGTAGAAATTGGTCCTGCTCCCCAATCCACAAACAAGCTTCACAAATTAAAAAATGGATCTTAACCAAATTGATGTTGGCGCCGCACTTCGTTTTAGAAATATGCCCACTTGCAATTTCCCCTAGTAAACGGACCCTGAAAGATTATGGTGGGATGATCCTACCTTTTGCCGAAATTGATCACCCAACTCCATGCCACTTAACCAGCCAAATTTGGGTCAACAGATCTCACCATACTGCTTTGTGAGGAAATAGTTAAGAAGTGATGAAGGTGTCACTCAACCTTATGGGATGGATGATCCTAGCTCTAGTAGAAATTGGTCCTGCCCCCCCCAATCCACAAACAAGCGTCACAAATTTAAAAAATGGATCTTAACCAAATTGATGTTGGCCCCGCACTTCGTTTTAGAAATATGTCCATTTGTAATTTCCCCTAGTAAACGGTAGTAAACAGACCCTAAAAGATTAGGGTGGGATGATCCTACCTTTTGATGAAATTGATCACCCAACTCAATGCCACTTAACCAGCCAAATTTGGGACACTAGGTCTCACCATACTGCTTTGTGAGGAAATAGTTAAGAAATGATGAAGGTGTCATCTCTACCTTATGGGACGGATGATCCTAGCTCTTGTAGAAATTGGTCCTGCTACCCCCATGCCACACATATGCGTCACAAATTTAAATTAATGGATCTTAACCAAATTGATGTTGGCACCTCACTTCGTTTTAGAAATATGGCCATTTGTAATTCCCCCAGTAAACGGTTCGGCCGGTGGGGGACTTGAAAAATTTCGAAAAAAATTGAAAAAAAAAAAAAAAAAATTTCCTCAAAAATTCGTTGGAGCGTTCCAATATCTATGAAACGGATAAAAATGCAGAAATAACTCGGAAATTCACTTAGCGATTTCATTTGTAGGCCAATTTTCAACAATTTCAATTTTTGGAGATTTCATCATTTTCCCCCTCTCCTACGGGCGCCCGGGAAAATGTTAAAGATCTCACGTCTTCGGATAGTCATCCTGCAACCACGACCCGAATTTGAAGGTGGCACCGCGCCTCTTCCTATCATTTTCATCAAAAATAAATTCTAGCAATAGAAAAATCGGTCCCCCCACCACCGCGCTCCTACGGGCGCCCGGGTGTTTTTGGACCCGTGAATCTCTTCGTACTGCTTCTGTACACAATCCTTCCAAAATTCAAGGTGGCACTGCACTTGGTTTCGGAAATATGGCCATTTGTAATTTCCCCCAGTAAACGGTTCGGCCGGTGGGGGCTTGTAAAATTTTCGAAAAAAATTCCTCAAAAATTCGTTGGAGCGTTTGAATATCTATGAAACGGATAAAAATGCAGAAATAACTCGGAAATTCACTTAGCAATTTCATTTGTAGGCCAATTTCCAACAATTTCAATTTTTGGAGATTTCATCATTTTCCCCCTCTCCTACGGGCGCCCGGAAAATGTGAAGGATCTCACGTCTTCGGATTGTCATCCTGCAACCACGACCCGAATTTGAAGGTGGCACCGCGCCTCTTTCTACCATTTTCATCAAAAATAAATTCTACCAATAAAAAATTGGTCCCCCCACCACCGCGCCCCTACGGGCGCCCGGGTGTTTTGGACCCGTGAATCTCTTCGTACTGCATCTGTACACAATCCTTCCAAAATTCAAGGTGGCACCGCACTTGGTTTCGGAAATATGGCCATTTGTAATTCCCCCAGTAAACGGTTCGGCCGGTGGGGACTTGTAAAATTTTCGAAAAAAATTAAAAAAAAAAAATTTCCTCAAAAATTCGTTGGAGCGTTCCAATATCTATGAAACGGATAAAATTGCAGAAATAACTCGGAAATTCACTTAGCAATTCATTTGTAGGCCAATTTTCAACAATTTCAATCTCGGAGATATAATAATTTTTTCAACTTTCTGAACCTCTGAACCTTTCCGAACTGCTATCATATCACTTAACTTTGACGAAAATCGAAAAAAAAGTTTATTGCTAAAAAGTATTGCTAACGTCTCTTGGCAATATTTTCCGTTGCTGGAATCTATTGCTAACTTCACTCCGGTGCAGGACTGCGTCCGCCACCAAGCCAAGCTGCTGCGACTCTCGTCTGGCGGCCATTCTCGTTTGATTGCTAGAGTACGACGACTGTGAACTACGACTGTTCAATCATCCAGCTAATCCTAGCTATTACACAAGCTATCTCTAACCATCTCTAATAATAATGAAGGTACTTAAATCTCTATCACACTACAATTAGTACGATGCCAATATGTATACATTGGCGGAGCACATTGGGGTTTGCTCACTTGGTGGGCTGTGCATAGGTTATATTCTCGTTTTTCGGAATCAGTAATTTGTGACTTATTACTGAGTGTAATCGAACAGCTATTTTCTCTGGATATGGAATTTCAGAAAGTTACGATGAAAAAGTCAGAATCCGGAGAAGTCACATAAAACGGAAATACGGTTTTAAACGAGGTTATGAAGTTCTTGAACTTAACATAATCGAAATTTTTGGGTTGACTTTTTCGTTTATTACGGAATTCAGTAAGGCTCGAGCATGAAAATACTGCTGTGTAAAATCCCAAAGTACGGAATAACGGTTTTGAATAAATATTACGATGGGTACGGATGTTCGAAACGAGAAAAATCATTTTCGAAGTAAATTACGGGATTTCTCGATTTTAGTACGGCGCCATCTTGCACACTGTGACATGGCGAGACGAATTCGAAGCTCAAACCATTGGCCCTCCAATAATACATCATGTTGGAAACTCTCGAGTGTGGATAAGTTTATTTATAAGTTTATTCTAACTTTATTCTAAGCTTTTAAACTAATGTAGAATTATGACGGTGTTGTCCACACTCAGAGTAAAATTACGAAAATACGATGCCAGATTGATGTGTTGGAGATGTCAATGTTTGACAGTCAGTGGTGCCAACTACGTTGGTTGAAGTACGGAATGATAATCACAGACACACGAAATTTTGTCGCTAGATTACCCTGTCTACGGATTTTTGTTTTTCGTTAGAATTCGAACGTCAGTTTGGCTGAATTGCGGCAATGAAGGTTACCATGGTTTCCGTTAGCTCCGACTACGATTCGAAAATGTAGTTACTCAACATTACGATTTGATTTCGATATTTTATTTGATTGATTGAACTGATACGAAAAGTTGAGTATGTAACTTGGAAACAAGAAACGTGAAGCGGACGAGGAATTGGAGATATCAGTACTACTTACTGTGATTACTAATACATCTAGTTTTTACTAGTGTTAACATAATTTAAGCATAGTAGTAATCCTACTTATAATTAAGTTTATATTGATTCTGGTCGCAGTGGTGGACTGTTTCCTTTTTCTCCTTCGTTGTGTTGAATGTTTGTATTGATAATTCTTGTAAACGAATGTTATACGATCATGAAAAGTCATAAGATCGATGAAAATTCAGTTGAGCTGAACGGAGCATGGAGGTTTATTCGGCTGCAAAATAAATTCATTGTTTTTTGCGAATTGTACCTAACATGAATACGATTGTAAAATATACGGTTTTAATACGCTATGCACACCCCAACATGACAAGCCAAGGCTGAAATAAGGTGGAATCATTCATAAGCATGACTATTGATATACGATAGTTAGCTCAAACTTTGTGCGAATGAGCGAATTATTAATTTACGATTTACAGTTCGAGGATGAAATACGATTTAATAGTACGACAGTGGTGAGCGGATTTGCAGCGGGATAGTCTTCTTGTAAGCGTGTCACTGGAGATTAGATGGTCGAAGGCTCTGTTACCTACGCACAGCGCGCATGTCTCGAAGGGACAGTACCTTCTCTAAGGAAGCAAAATCGACAGACAGGCATATGTGATAACCCCAAGACCGCACTCCAATTTATGCGTGGCAATCGAGACGCATTCAAATCCTAACACCATGTTGATAGAACGCTATGAGTAATTCCACTAAGGCATAAATCTGGAGATTAGAGATGTGTTTATAGAACGGAGTACATAAATCCGGTTGAAACGAAGTTTAGAGATGTGTTTATAGAACGGTGTACATAAATTCGGATGATACGAGAATTATGGATGTGTTTATAAAACGAAGGTCGTGAATTCGGATTAACTCTTCTCTTGTTCTAATTACAGAGAACAATGAACACGGAAGAAATCAAGAGATTTATTAAAATCAAGCTTTCCAAACGAAAGGATGACTTCGTTGGCCAGCACATTTTGAACACATTGAATTCGTAAAATTCCAAAAAAAAAAAAAAAAAAAAAAAAAAAATGTTGGAAAAAAAACAATAAAATTGGCTAAAAACGGCTAAAAATTTTTGAATTTATATTTTTTAGCGGGATATTGCTCAAACAAAGTTTATTAACTATAAATATAACATTAAAAATGTAAGTACAAAATTATGATGAAAAATGAAGTTAAATTACCTACTTACATTAAGATTTGCTAAAAGTCGATAAAAACTGCAAAAATGCTAAAAACCCAAAACCATTTTTTGAATAGAAGATTACCGTTTAGAATTCGTTTTCGCCATAAAATTAATAGTTAAAAATTTCTTTAAACTCAAAAAGCTCAAATTTCAAAACAATTTAACATTATACAATATGAAAATTTACGAAAATTTGCTCAAACGATCATGCTGCATGACTGAAACTTTTGATTTATTTTGAGATAACTACATGTGGTTAAAGGTGTGCTACTTTAGTCTGTCTCATACATGTCTTAAATTTGTCTTATTATAACGTGTTTTTTGTTACTGTTGCAGGTAAGTACGACTGTTTACAAGTGATAATTCTCGTCAGTAATGATCCTCGTTTCAAAATCAGGTAACTCCGTAACCTCGTTAATGTTCTCAAAGATTCCTTAGGTAGTGTAAACCCTACGGGGAAAAAAAAAAAAATAAAAAAAAAAAAAAAAAAAAAAAAAAAAAAAAATAATAATAATAATGTTATGGTGGGTGATTGAAATTTTAACCAATACCTACATATACACCACCTCGTCTACCCACCACACCCCCGCTCGACGAGAAGTCGGTGGCCTGTTGTTAACAAAGCTGGTGCGGGCGGATGTAAACTTCATCCCTTCGAATTCGCTAACAAACAGCTCAACTTCCCGTCTTTGGATGGGGAAAAAAGCGTTAATTTGTTGGCGGACTCTTAAGTGAATTCGACTGGGCGCCTCGTCTAGACTCGGTCTTTCTGCGGTCTGAGCCATAAAAACCCTGAAATAGAACTGGGGGCTCCCGATGAGTCCTTCACCCGGGAAGCTCCCGCCCCTGAACTCTGGCAAGTAATTTTTTTTGCACTCTTCAAGTGTGCAATTGGAGAATGGAGAAACAGCGAACGAATCCGAAAAGATAAGGGGGCAGCAGTCTCATTATCGCAGCACCAAAGGCACTGTAGGTTGCTGCATAGTTGCAATTACAATATTACCATTTCGAGACAATGTTCATAAAGAGTTATAAAATACGACCAGTAAAAGAGTTATAAATCGCTTCGTTTTCGAGTTATTTGATTTTCAAGAATTTTTTCGTGTTTTCGACCTTAAGTTACCTAAATGGCCATAACTACCTTGATTTTTAAACTAAACGAAACATTAAGGATGCCGTTGGAAAGAGCGTTAAAATCCCTTCTGGATAGATCCCTAACGTGCTAGATTAGGCAGATAACATAGCCAGGCCAGGATTTGCCAGGGGCCTATTTCATAAAACAACAAGTTACAAGTGTACAAGTTAACAAGTACAGGTACTTGTAATGCACGGTAAACTAGAACAAGTGTTTCAACAAAACAAAGAGTACAATTATAGAAAAGTTACACTTGTAGAAGCTAAGTTTACGAGTGTAGCAGAAAAGAAAAATGGCGTGTGGGGACATACGATTTGAACAACGTGAAGCGGGTTTTTGAAATTGAAGTTTTGTCGCGAATCATAATATAAGAACGGTGTTAAGTACACGATAGGATGTTTATCGAGTAATGATCATACAAGGTGTAATGATTGGAAGACAGACAAATTATAAACTGAAAAGTGGAGAAAGTGTGTATTTGAGTTCAACTTATTCTCGGATTTCTCTCCTTCATTCAACGGAAATCATTAATCCTTTTATCAAGTCTCAATGCTGCTGAGTTAGGAATGTCATCTGTAACTTCGAGATGATCTTCACACTTCACTTTGTTCTTCAATGATAGGGAGATCCTCAATACCCGATTAGGAAAAATTGCACAGGGTCACGCACCATTTCATCTGTCAAGGGTCTTGGAAGACATCCTAAATCTCTCGTTAAACTCAAAAATACCCACGAAATTAGCGTTTATTCGTGGCCGAAAAATTCTTTGGCCTCTTCTATGCTGAATGCTTCTTTCTTTTCTGTATTCTTCAGCTGAAGATGATTCCCACATATTGAACACCGAAAAATTGTCACACTCACAATGCTGGAAAATAACAAGTTTACAGGTCAATGGACGTATGTTAAAAATCAACTATTTTTTACAACTGTAAAACAGTGACTTATTCAAAATGATGGGGAAACACTTGTAACTTATCCAAATTCGCCTGTACACTAGTTAATTTTCACAGTGCCTACACTTGTATCTTTACGAAACGCTTGCACACTCATTTTTTTACTTTTGCATAAAATCGGCTTGTAACTTGTTGTTTTATGAAATTGGCCCAAGGTGTCCGGGCTCGTACAGTCCGGTTTTTTACCAAGTTGTCCGGGCGAAAGTTTTAGGTCGCTCTGGTGACCAAATGTCCGGTTTTTTCCAAGAAGGGAGGAAAATGTACAATTTTTTTGTGATTTTAGGTAGAGGTTCTACCTATTTCAAAGTTGAATTAACATTTGGCAATCGACGCTATCTAAATGTCCAACATCGAAATACTTGTATTTTTCTCACATTCTTTTATTCGATGGAACTCTTGATCTCATCTGTTACACAAAACTTGTGCATTGTTTCTCCAAGTCTTAGAAGGAGGTGAAAACTCTTGAAATCTCAGAAATTATCTCAAATGAGTTACTTCAAGGCTTAATATCAAGTCTTTTGTTGCAAAGAAATTCAGGTTACCGAGTATTTACTGATTCGTCTTTCTATGCCAACTGGTATAGTAGGTACCTACATGAAAGTTCTTGAAATACCTTCACTTGGGTAAATTAATCAAAATATTCTGCGATTCAAAAAGACATTTTGGATTTTCAACTTTTTTGGAGTTTCTATCGATTTGTTAGCACATTTTTATGATATTTAAGTACATTTTTCAGCATAATTTTGTACATAAATGTTTTAATGCACTATTCTATAGTTAATAAACTTTATTTGAGCAATATTCTGCTAAAAAAATATAAATTTAACGGTTTTTAGCTGTTTTTTTGCAATTTTTAGTGATTTTTTTTGGTTTTTGGTATTTTCTATTTTGGTTTTTTTTTTGTGTGGAATTTGACCAATTTAATGTGCAATGCTGCCCAAAGAACTCGTCCTTTCGATTGGAAAGCTTGATTTTTTGGCGCAATAACGGAATTTGTATCTCGATTCTAAGGGGATTTACCTTCTGGAAGGACAACTTACCTTTTATATATACATAGATGTAAATATATTTTAAATGTAAATGTAAATATATCTGTATAAATATACATATGCAAAAATGTTAAATTCTAGGATTTGTTTCAGAATGTCTCAAAACAAATTTTAATGAAGGAAATTTTCGAAAATTTTGACTTTAAAATTTTGGAGCTATTGCAACAACTTCATTTTTTTACGAAAAATCGCTAAAACAGCAAAAACAAAAGCTATAAATCCAAAATGTTTTTTGAACAAGTTGATATGCCATAAAATCGATAATGAACATTTCCTTCTTAGTTAAAATCCTGAATTTTCAAAACAATTTAACATAATATCGTACGATAATTTTCGGAAATTCGCTCATACGATCATGCTGCACGACCGGACCTTTTCTCCATACAATCATACTTTTCTGCCGCAGTTAACAAAGTAAAAGTAAAATTGACTATACCGTCAAAATGCTGAAAGTTAGCGGAATTTTTTCCAGTAGCACGCACAAGAATTCCGTGGGATGATCCACGCCGTCTAGCGGGTTAAAAAATACGTAGTTTTTAATTTTTGAAAATATTTTGACTTTGCGGTGGATTCTAGACTGTGTTCCTATCTAATTAATCTAGCATGTTAGGAAATTTTACGCTTTTTCCAACCGTACCCTCAATTTTTCGTTTTGTTTAAAAATCAAGGTACCCAGTTATGGCCATTTTAGTAATTTAAGGTCGAAAACACGAACAAATACTTAAAAATTGAATAACACGAAAAAAAAAGAGATTTTAAAGAAGTTCTAAGGTACTTTCAGTCGGAAATTAGTTGGGAAATACGTGGGTGAGGTTTTCCGGATTTAACGTGAGACACCCGGTAGAATCATCTCTGTAATAATTTGCATTGTTTTTTTTTTATAATCTCTTTGCATCATTAAATAAAACAACAGTTGAGAAAGTGGTGAGAAGCCTCGCACCGAATGTTTTCTGAGATAACTTTGCCATTGAATAGGTTCAGGGGCGGAATGGTGCGTAATGGATATCGACCTCCGTCAACGTAATGGCTCCTCCTCTGAGTGCTGTAACGTAATTACTCGCACTTCGAAGTCTCAGCGTGGCGCCTGACGCCGCGATTCGCCTTCAGCGCTACAATGGCGAGGCTACGAGGCTACGAAGAGGCTATGCCGAGGCTTTGAGCCGCGGAGATTACTCAGATAAACAGGACGGACTTCTAAGGCATAATTGCGTCTCTGCGACTATTAGCATCTTATCTAAACATCTAACATCGGTAGAGCTGATTGTCAGACCAAATAGGTTGATTGAAATCTTTGAAAGAACCGCAGGTAGGACCCATTTCGAGGAAAAGTTCTGGCGAAAATAACAATCGAATTTCAGTGTGATGCAGAGATTTTCAATCACTATTAGCACATTTAGAATTTTCTTTATGAACCTTTGTAATCGACCTAGAAAAGAACAAATTTTAATGCTCTTATACGTTGAATTTGTTTCAAGATATTATTGCATATTACTACATAAAGGTTTAATATTTCTGTATTGGATTTCCCTGCTACTCAGATCACCTGTCTATAATTTTACGGTCGATTTTACATTAGGTATCTAAATATATCTGTGTAGGTGTAGACGTCTATATATATATATATATATATATATATATATATATATATATATATATATATATATATATATATATATATATATATATATATATATATATATATATTATATATATATATATATATATATATATATATATATATATATATATATATATACTGAAGAGAAATTAATTAAATTAAATGCCCCATCACTGAAAATTAATTATATAAAATGAGTTAACTACCTACGCTCGAGAAGTCCATCTACAGGTCACAAAATTAAAATAAACTCCCCGGTCGACGTTTGAAATTTGAGCACAATTCTTTTAAACTACGTCCAGTAACTTCGGACGTCGCACAGTGGGGCGAAATGCGTTTATTCTGCTGAAATAGGTCTGGGATAAGCGAGTCTAGGCAAGATCGGACAACGGGATCTTAAAGTTAAAACCCAATATGAAGACTTTTTTTTTTTTAATAATTGTATTCAACTTCATTGCTTCATAAGCTCTATACGTTAATTAGAATCAATAGGTTAACAAATTTTTTGGAACGAATAAGTAAGTAAATATAAATTGAACGATTTAAAATTATAACAAATAATTTAACTTTTTTTAAAATGTTTTGTTTCAGAATAAATATTATCACAGACCCATTTTATCTCTGGGAAACTTCATGGATTAGCCATGAAGATTATTACTGTCATTGGATGATGGAGTCCTGTAGACTTTTTCTTTTCAATCTTCTTTGTGTCATTGGTGGCGCGGGATTTTCTACTATTGTGGCTTTTGTGGCTTCTATTGTGGGTTTTCATGTCCTTCCATTCCTCTTTTCAATGAACCGTACATCTCCGTGATGACTTCGCTGACCATTGGTATGTTCAAATCGTCGTGGAGCGTACTGTTTCTTAAATACCATGGTGCGTTCGTGATGAGCCAC
The DNA here is from genome assembly GCA_030762985.1 of Adelphocoris suturalis. Classification (NCBI taxonomy): domain Eukaryota; kingdom Metazoa; phylum Arthropoda; class Insecta; order Hemiptera; family Miridae; genus Adelphocoris; species Adelphocoris suturalis. The sequence goes on from CM061041.1 coordinate 38,476,915, forward strand.
ATGAAGACATGCTGTTAGTTTTTTGTAACGCGATTTTAAGCGATTTACGAAATTAATCGTCAAATTTCAACGATTTACGACTTTGTAGAACAAATAATCAGCGATCATTTTTGTAATTTCATCTCATTTAGAACTCATAATTGCCCTCAATAACTTTCACTCATGATGACAAACAAGGAATATTTTGTTCGATTCTAAAAATAAAATTATTCTTGTGGTACGCCCTCAAACTCCATTCACGTCATATTCAGTATTCGGTTGCCGCCTTATGAGTCGTTCGAGCTAATTATTCAAGGTAGAAAATACTGGGGGACGATTGCAATTGCCATTGTACGTTTTTATAATATTCGGCGTTGAACTTACGGCACGAATCTGCACGATTTTTTATTTCCATGTCTGCTGCACTCCAGGCAGTGATGGCAATGGGCGGCCAATGACGCAAATATTGCGCTTTTCATAATTCAATATTGTTCTATTCAAGGTAGGCACCGCCTGTGCTTAAATTTCATTAATATTTGCTAAAAAATCTATAAAAACTGCAAATAATTTAAAAATCCGAAATCTCCTTTGAATCGTAGAACGTTATTTAGTAGGAGTTTTTTTGCCATAAAAAAAATGTTTTTAACATTTTCTTTCTACTGAAATTGCTCAAATTGATTTAACATATAATAATACGATTATGAAAATCCACTCATACGATCATGCTGCATGACTGGAACTTTCGAACAACTTTGGTTCTGTGTCTGTGTGTGTGGGTGTGTGTATGCATGGGCGTGTTAGTGTGTCTATCTGAGTGTCCGCAAATCTTTGCAATACGCATAACTTCTACAGTTTTCATCCGATTTTAATGAAATTTCCAGGGAATGTGCGAGTTAAGTAGTAGATCAATTTCATTGCACAAAAATTAATACTTCACTCTACACGTGCGCAAACGTAAATTTCATCAATTATTACTTTCTCACGTTTCAGTCGTTCGATCTCTTTCAGAATATAAAAATTCTTTATCAATTTTATCCCAATTACACAATTTCCATCTGCAGCGCATGCGGGAATGTAAAATCCTTCCAACAATCATAACTTCTGCAGTTTTCATACTATTCTGATGAAATCTTCAGGGGATGTACGGGTTAGGCAATAGTAGATGGTCTCCTATAAATTTCATTGCATACAAATCAATACATTAGTCTGCGCATGCGTAAAAGCGTTTTATCTAATTTTCAATTTCTCCTCATTAGGTATAATATGCAGTTATATTGCTTCCTCACTACAGTAGGTAGGAAAGCTTCGTGTTCGTGATTGAAGTCGAAAAAATGTTTGTCCTCCAAAATCAAAATTTCCTCTTGCTTTTTGGTTTTCAGAGCTTGCTGATCAATTTCGGTTCCGTGTCTGTCTGCCTGATGTCTGTCTATCTGTCTGTGGTAAATCCTTGTCACGCCCAAAACTATACCATGTTTCAGTCCGATTCTGATGAAATTTACAGAGATTGTGCGGGTTAGCTCCTAGACGGTCTCCTATCATTTTCAATGCCGTCGTATCAACAGTAGCCTTTGCGCATGCGCAAACGTGAATTTCTCATGTCGATTTCTCATTACCTGTTGGTTCGATTTCGTTCAAACTCTGTAGGAAAGTGGGTATATATCCTAGAAAAATGTTCTATAAATTATATTGCGAGTGGTAGAGTAGTACCATTGGGCATGCTCGAAACTAAATATTGATTGACATAGGCAAAACTCCTAGTCTAATGGAACGATTTCGATGAAATTTTCAAGGATTATGCGAAATAGCTTGCAGACGGTCCCCTACAACTTTCATTGCCGTCATATAAATAGTAGTTTGTGCGCATGCGCGAAAGTTAATTTATTCATAAAGTCGATTTCTCACCATATATTGGTCCGATTTTGTTCAAACTTGGGGAGTAAATGGGTATATGTTCCAGGAAAATTCCCTACGTATTATATTGCGATTGACGAAGTAATAACTAAAGCGCATGCACAAAACTAAAGTTAACCGACACAGGCATAACTCTGAGATATTAAAATATGTGAGGAAGCTACATATACTTTCCACCCAACTAGGCAGACGTTTTTGGTAATGTGCCTGTGGCCTGTATTCTTATACAGATACCTATACCTATTTATACCTTTGTGTACTAATTTGCAGCGTTTTTCTCTCGCTAATTTGGTAGCTTCTCCTCCCAGCTAAGCTTTGTCGGGTCTCGGAACGAACCTTGTTTGATCGGTCTGTATAAACTCCGGTGGTGGGACAGCGGCCACAAAGGGGTCGGTCGGGAAGAGCCCAATTCATAAATGACAATGTAGGCAGGGTCGGGAGCCCTCTTCGACGTCTAGACTGAATCGAATGACCTCAGGGCGACCGATTGATTGGGAAATCAAACTGGTTGTTTGAACTGACCGGTTCCGATAGCGCATGATTCGATTGGCATTCGGAAAGTTGTTGACGGAAAGGCTGTATAGGTACATTTGTCGATGTGTGTCTATCGCCGTAGTAGCAAATTACCATCAAATGACAAAGAAAGGTTGTCGATGGAAAGAAACACGAATAACATAAATAAAACCTCGTTGTTGGCAAGCGAAGTGAGTCTCTACTTCAATTTGTTCTGCATGTGTGTGTGTGTGTGTGTCCACGTACTAATGGAGGCCACATTCTACGTCACGATGCGGTTGCCGAGCACAGAGCAGGTGCTTTGTCATCCAGCGGTTGGGATGTCGAAAGGGAAAACTACATCACATTAATTTATTTAATACAACACTGGTCAAGCCCAATCACACGATACAAGAAATATTCTATAGTAATGTGAGAGAAAATACACTGCCAAGGACATGGCACAGAAGCTTCCTCGTGGCCTTCACAGTATGTCACCATTAAATATTCAGAAATGATCGGTTCACCGTGATCAAGACGATAGAGTGTTCGGCAACCAAATTTAAAAACTTCTTAGTTTTGGTGAATACAAAGCACGGGGCAGAAAAGATTCAAACTTTTAGCATGAATATGCTTTAGCCGTGACCTAACTACCGAAAAATGTCCCACGAGAGTGCAACGAAAGTAGCGCCAATAATTGTGATGATTTCCGCTTACAACCGAGTCGTTGCTAGGGATATGATACTTCGTCGTTTTTCATCCCACAAAATTCGTTGACCATTCGTTCGAAAGCTCTCGATTTATCCAACCATACTATATTAACTACTGCGAAGTGCGTGGCCAACAAGCTGAGTTATGAGCATGGTTATATGAATAATTGTTTACACACAGGTGATCATTCTCAATTATTGATATTGTGAACATGATTGCAACCGCTTGTTAATTTCTGATGATTTCATTGAGCTGGTGTTTCGATTATGTGATTCATAGCAGGTGATCCGAATATTGCGAGAACGGTTAGATTTGTGAAGCGGTGGTTAAATTATTTTAATAGGTAATTTCTATACTTTACACTATAGGAAGCTGTAATTTCGTATGTAGCCTCTTTAGCCTCTTTCTATAATAAAGTGAATGTTTACTCGCGAGTTTCTATTAGGAGATCATCATCTCACAAGAGCTCAATCGTCGTGATCATTTCTATAATAAAGTGAATGTTTACTCGCGAGTTTCTATTAGGAGATCATCATCTCACAAGAGCTCAATGGTCGTGATCATTTCTATAATAAAGTGAGAGCGAGGAGCTAAAACATTTTTTTGTTTTGAATGATAAACAGAGTTCAGAGGCCGATGGGGGGGTCGGGTTCAGAGAATCGACGAGGAGTGAGTCGTGTACGGCTAAAGCATATTCATGTTTTTTAATTTTAGCCGTCAGGCTCAAAGGAACTGTGGCTTTTTTAAAAATAAACAAGGTTTAAGCCGCACCTCAACCAGAAGGGTCATTAGTGGCATTGAACGAGGTATCCAAAGGGACACTGCAAGTAGCACGATTCTAAGGGGAGCCATGTTGCCATCCTTGACCAAAAAGGAGCGCCATCATGGACTCCACTGGCATATAGGAGGGGGATAAAAATGAGGGGTACAGTGATAACCACTGTTTAGCCCCTCAAGTGGATAAAAAAAAACCCAAAAATAAAAGTTCTCTAGTTTTTTGAGTCCTATTCATGTGCCAACAGTTGTAAGAATCAACTGCAACCATTTCTTGTTTTGTTGACAATTGACTTTAAATCCATGACCGTGTCCTATATTTTGACACCGTAAAAGGTTCTTGAGCCCTGAACATGGTTATATATATGAACCAAAAGCTCGGAAATAAGTACTTTTCTTCGTTGTCGACCCTTATCTTGATAATTTGACAACATACATATTGTGGGTCGACAATCTCTTTCTCTAAAAATAAAATAACACAACTAAGATTAGATGTAAAATAGGCTAATAACTACGTACATGCAACTATTTACAATCAGCAAAGTGAAATAAAACTATGACTAGATGTATATAAATATACCAGATATCCCAGTTAGTAGTGGAGCTCAGCATCTCTCAGGTACAACAACAGAGATCGCACCTTGTCTGGTCCGGATAATACATCAACCCACTGAAGGGGCTGATGCTGGATTCGGAGGTCCACAAGAGCTGGGCGATCCTCCAGAATGTGGTGGATGGACAGATCACCTACACCCCTCCCACACACAACATAATGAGCTTCTGCACTAACCAGGTGTCTGCGAGTAAGATGGGTATGGCCAGTGGCAACACGGTTGACCACTATTCCATCCCTGATTGGAAGTTGGGATATGAAAGTGCCCACAGGGCACAAGTCCTGAAGGAAACCATGTAGACCAGTGACCTCATCCTGCCATGCTAATGCCTGATGGAATTGGCTTTATGTCGCATGTAGGAGATTTGATCCTCAATGCGTATAAACAGCATATCGATGGAGTTATCACCAATGACTCTCCTTACAAGGGCATCTGCACACATGGCTCGGCACCCACATAAAAGTAATGGTTGAGCCCAATGTGGTGGCTTGGTTTTTCCTTATTAAGCTCTTCCAGTGGGTCTTTTTCCATAAAAGTAATGGTTGAGCCCAATGTGGTGGCTTGGTTTTTCCTCATTAAGCTCTTCCAGTGGGTCTTTTTCCACCACAGTCCAGGCGTAAAATCCGTGGTCGACCCACAAACTCCTGCATACACAACCCTTGTGTGGTTTCGGTTGATCGCACTCTGAAAAATGAAACAGGTAAGTAATAGTAAGTAGATGTAATAGTAGGTATGTATCTTGCTCACTGAAACTGTTTATACTAAGTACGTTGGTTATAGATAGCTGGCCACTGAAGATTGTTCCAAATGGAATGCCGTATTGCGACGTCGCACAGTTAAGTATAGAGGAAAATGTTTGGATTACAAAATTTGACTTTATAGTCTTGTTGGGACCTAGTATTGGTGTAAACTATCTAAATTTCCCAACTGCTAGCCCCAGTGCCAGGGGAGGGAGGCGTTTAATGGTTCCATTCGCGAATTTTCGTAGAAAATGAAGCCATTGCAATGGCTCGGAAAATGTTTAGTTTAAAAATTCTTTATTGAAATCCGTTTTGAGACGTTCTGAAACTATTCCTGGAGTTTGTGCTTTTTCATATATATATATATATATATATATATATATATATATGAATATATATATATATATATATATATATATATATATATATATATATATATATATATATATATATATATATATATATATATATATATATATGAATATATATACATATGTGTGTCATTCCAGACGATAACTCTCCTTAGGATTGAGATAAAAATTCCGTTGTTGCGCCAGCACTTTTTGAGCACATTAAACTGGTCACATTTAAAAAATTGTGCTGAAAAACTCACTAAAAATGGTTAAATTGATAATTTTTAGCAGAATATTGCTCAAATAAAGTTTGTCAAATATAAAATAGAACATTACAAAATTAATACTCAAAATTGTGCTGGAAAATGTACTTGAATTTCATTAAAATTTGCTATACAATCGATAAAAACTTTTGAAAGCGCGAAAAACAGCATATTACATTTAGAATACGTTTTTTGCCATAAAAATTATGGTCAATATTTTCTTTGCACTTAAATAGCCGAAATTTTCAAACAACTTAACATAATATAATATGATAACTTAAGAATACTTGGTCATATGTATGATCATGCTGCATGACTGAAATTATTTTTTATTTTCCGCTCATACTCGTATCTCCGAAACTGTGGGTCCTAGCGGCATAACCACTCCATACAAAATTAAAGCAGACAAAATTTTCTACAACGTACACTAGTCAACATTGTCGACATTCATATAGTCAGTGAGATATTAGCTCATGTAAATCAATAATTAAAATTAAAATATTGTCGGCCTTACATTTGTTGCTATATTTACCGGATAACTTTTCAAAGCGCCCCCCCCCCCCCTGAAAATGGAGGCCATACGGTTGTAGAGCATGGAATTTTCTTCCAGAATAAGTAGTACTTTTCGAATTTATCCATTTTTATTCTAATGTTATAGCCATATTAGCGTTAAATCCGAAGTTTCGCGACAACTTTAGATTTTCGAATTTTCCAACTTCTCACCATTCCTAGACAGTGTATTGACCGAAATATGCACCATTTAACTCCATCTTGATCTAAGTCACACAGATATGAAATGGTAGGCATTTTAATGGAAAAATGTCAACTCCGTTCTAACAATCTGCGTTCACTTAGATCGCCTTACAGTTTCCTTATTCCTTTTGTCAGGCCTGGTAGGAAGGGTGATTTTTGTCCATTTGGCACGACCACTCAGTTATTTCTAAAGCTTCCCAGCATTAGTAGTTCAACGATTTAGCAAATTGTTTCATTCAATGGTGTGACGAGTATTTTAAAGTCACAAAGCAATAAGTTTTTATTTTGTGAGGAGGAGGGGAGCGCTGATGTTTCAAAAGCGAATGCCAATGGAATAATTTATCTTAAAAAAAAGTTCCAGTCATGTAGCATGGTCGTATGAGCGAATTTTCTTAAATTATCTATCGTATTATAATACTTAGGAGCTCTTTAAGTGTTCAAAGTTCTTTTCAAGTGTTGTATCTGAATGTTCGGATTTATGTGACAGCAAATAAAGATTATTCGCTTAAGATCTTTCAGAAAAATTAGCACAATCCTGTAACGCTGACGTACCATAAGACTGAAAAGACCACCATTCAATGTTCTTTGGGCAAACGTAAACTGCCACCCACCGCATAAATATGTTGACAACTGCCACCCCTCCCCAAGAAATGCCTCCATATTTGTATAAATGGTGCCAGGAGCTAAGCCAATATTCACTTACACACTTCCACTCAGCTGCCGATACATAATTGATATCCTAAAAATGCCATAGAATAGGTACTTGGGTGTGGTTACAAGGGGGGTCATAAAGGCTGGGGTTTCTTGGTGCCGAGCAATCTCGGAGCTCGAGTTGCAGCACGGATATCCGGAATTTGGAGGAAGTAGAGAAGTGGAGGAGCAGTGAGCTAGCGCCCAGGATTCTAGGAATCCATTATATCCCTTATTAAGCTTGGATATTCGACCATCAAATTTACAGACTGAGGAGGATCACCTTTTTTGGGTAAGTCGCTGGTTCTTAAATGAGAGGGGGGGGGGGGGGGGGGCGATGCTCGCATTGAACTGCGGACCCTATATCTGATCAGAGAGCCCACAAAGGACCTGCTTCATGTGCAATTCAGGTGCTGATGAGGATATCCTTCATTTCTTTGGAGCCTGCTCCGCAATTGGGGAATTTCGAATGCGTTGTCTTGGAGAACGTGTCATGGGCCTGGACAGAATGGTTTGCTTGCTTGATGACAGGAGGCATTGGCTGGGGGTGGCTGAATTCGCGTTCCATAGCTGACGATATAGAAAATACCTTGTATCAGAGTTTGGTTGGTAAAACCTTCCCAAAATTTAAAATTTTTGTAAATTACTTTTGTAAAATACAAGATAAAACTTACCTAACGTCCATGAACATTATATAAATCATAATATTATATCAGTTAGGTAACTAGCAATTAAGGTAACTGTGTCACGGTTCACGTCATCCCGGCAGGCGGTCATCAAGACCATTGCCATAACATGTTTTTTGTTTGTTAAATTACATTCCTATCCACAAATATATCTCTAATGCTACTAATTGTGTGGTGTTTACATAGCTATATTAATAAACATGATTTCTCCTTCTTCTTCTTTCACCCCTCCCCCAAGTGACTTACCTCAAAATAATTAGAACAAAGTGCTGAATTGAAAAACCTTTAATTTCACGGCTTCGCTAAGTATTGATATAGTTTATACGCTAAGTTCTCCAAAACCCTTTCAATACAATATAAGAACATCAGTTTTAATCTGATTTTGATGAAATGTTTGGGGAATGAGCGGGTTAGGCTGTATATGGTATCTCTATCAGTTTCATTACTCACAAATAAATATGCATCCGCTAACGGAGATTCCTTCAACTATTATTTTCTTACGTTCTAGTAGCTAAATCCAGCTCAAATTTGGAGGGTTGTTAGAAAAATACGATTTAATTAATCATCCTATATCAACTTCATCACGATCGTATCATCAGTCTGAGTACTGAAATGACGAAATAACACTATTCATATTTGCATAGGTGGCAGTTGACAAACAATGTCTCAACAAGAACCAAGGGTGGCAGCTGTTCTGTAAAACAAAAGTCTGTTGACGATCAGTGCGCAAAATCAAACAAATTCATTTTATTACAAAAGAACTTTAACGTGGCAGTATGTCTAATCTGGAGTCTTGAAGTATGAGGCTTATAAGCAAGAGTTTCTGTGAAGCTTGCAGGAAAGCTACGCTGATTGTTCCCAAAGATATGAATGAAGAATGAGCTGGGAAGAATCTGAATAGGAAACTTACCTGAATGGTCGCATAAAAATGAATAGTTGAGTAACCACTTCAGTATTTGAGTTTGGATAATACGATTAGGATATAATAATACAGAGTTCTTTTAAGGGGATTCAACACTTCTCAAACATTTAGGGGTTTTCGGTGGCATATTCAGCCCCTATTTCATCGATTTCGATTATTTTTTCTTGTTTTGTTCATTTACTCAATGGCAACGAATTGACATATTTTCAATACTGTACATGGATTGTAATAGTTCTGGCAGTAGAAAATACCCTCTTTTTTTTTAAACAAGTTGTTGCCACCGTTTCCATACTAAATAGCGGAATATTGGCCCAGCTCGATATCCGATGACAGACCTAACTAATACGAACCAAATAAAATAAAAAAATTACCGGAACCGGTTCAGTAGTTATTGAGCAAATTGCCCCCAAAGCTTTGAAAACATCGTTTTTCGAAAAGCAGTGAAAAACTGGAAATAACTACCGTGAGAATTTGCCGCAGTGAAACTCACCTCACTGCTCGGTGAAACACCAAAAGCTCTCACTCTAATCTTATTTATTATCCATACCTTAAGACCTCCTCAAACTGTACAACAATGGGAAGGAAGACAAAAATATTGTTTAAGGCCGCTACACACGTTCCTTTCCTACCTCCTCAAAAAGGAGCCACGCCCACGAAGGAGGTAGTGAAGGAACGTGTGTAGCAATGAAGGAGGGAGGAAAGTAGGAAGCTCCTACGTAGGAAGAAAGGAAGGTCCAGACCGTGCTACCTTCCTACGTAGGAGCTTCCCCCACTCTTTTAACCTTCACGGAGGAGCGTGTGGAGGCATTTTTGCTTTCCTTCCTTCCTACTTTTCCCTGTTTTCCCCACCATTTGTACCAAATTCTGTTATCATATGTTATCAATCATCCAGTGTCTCGAAAGGTGTCTTGAAGTTCGTCATTAGTTTGTTTGTTTCCCCGTCAATTTATTGAAATGTCCGATGAAAAAGCAATGTTGAGTGAAATAATTGAAATGCTTAAACAGTTACCTCACTTGTGGGATCAAAGCTATGAACTCTATAAGGATAAGGAGAAAAGAAATGAGGGGTACCTTTTGTCCGTGTGTATGTCCTCTGCATCCAGCACACCTAAGAGGTTTTGGTGGCTGAATTTGGTCCTTTGCAATTATAAAGCTTTGGACCACAACCTCCTCTTTTTCCTAGGTTTCTGTGAAGTACTTACTACCGCGAGTGCAATGAGAGTTTGAGGTGAATTGTCAAGAGACATCGTGGGAAAAATATAGCAAAAATAAAATTGAGGCTAAATCGTTACAAAAAAGGCGCCCAGAACTGGCAAGTGAATATTGATAACCGTCGGTGCTGTCGACCAAAGAACCGGGGATTTCCATACAAAAAGGGAAATTTCCCCCACAAAAAGGGAAATTCTCCGCGATGGGTCACACTGAATGACCGTGGGTAGGAAGGAAAAGGGTGGGAGGGACAACAAGCGTAGCAGTAAGAGGAAGGAGGAAAAATGAAGGAGCGTCTGTAAGAAACATCCTCTTTGAGGAGGGTAGGAGGTAGGAAGGAAGGGAAGGAACGTGTGCAGCGGCTTTTATTCAGTTTGTAGAAATCCATGTCGACATTCCCTGTTTTGCGGTTTTCCTTACGTTCCGTGTCTTTTTTTAGTTTCATTTATTTTTTTCAACAAATTTTATTATTTTGTTTCTCATTATTTTTCTATTTGGTTAGAGTAATGGTACGTATTAGGACCATATTCAAACAACAAGAAGGAATTTCCGGAAGAGAAAAGAATTCATTTAAGTACTGGCAAAATTCATCCCTCTTCCAGTTTTCCTAACTCACATACTAAACAATTTTCTGAAGTTGTTTATCTTGTGTTGCTTAGAATAATCTAATCTAGCAGGTCGAGGTATAATGATGTTGTAATTCTAGTAGGGTAGTTGCCCTTGTAATTTGGTTACCTGGACAGTAACTACTCACTGGTCGCTGCATCGGAAGTTGTAGACAACTGTAAGAGTTGAGCGAGACCGCAGACCGCACTCTCTAAAGTGGAGCTTGCAGTAGTCAACTTTAAAAGTAATTATTGGCGCTTTCTGTCATCCTAATAATGAATTATTATATATAAAAATGTTCGAAATTGAGTGAAGAAATCTATGGGCCAATAAAAAAAAGAAAGGGTTTTCGGACGATTTTTCAGGTGTTGTCTCCCCTTAAAGCTGTTGATAACATTATCCACTCGTTTTGCAAATTCAGGTCGTACCATGGCATCGGCAGCCATGCAAAAATTAATGTATTCCCCGCAAAACAAAAAAAGAAGTTGAGAATAAATAATAAACAACCGCTGCCGTTATCACTTTGGTTGGGCGCTGGGGCTCGAGGGAGAATTCCTGGGTCGTTTTCGCCTCGCCTTTCAGCTTCATTACCATTGCAAAACTTGGGAAGGGAACTTTACTTTCTACCTGGTTTATGGATATAATATTACACCCTCCCAAGAAAAGCTTATTACCCGGTAGACTCTTTTACCGGGTAAGGGATAGAAAGGTGGGTAAATGGGTGGGACGGCGACGCGCGCGTTGAAAAGTTATACGGAGCTGGGTTATATTAGGCTCTATAGTAACCGGTATCGTCCATTTTGCTTCCCTTCGTTGTAATAGAAAAGCTTCGGATTCAAGAATGTGTGGGTAAGTGGGCGGGGATGCCAGGTGGTGTTGTTGTTACGTTCAAGGAAAACTTTCGCACTCAAAGAGGTTTGATTAAATCGGCTCAATAGCTCAATTGGTTGGAGCGCAGTTACTGTAAACAGATTTTCTCCTTCGTAATTGGGGACTCTCGAACTCTGTAAACATTTGTGGGCCGGAAAAGGTGGCGCACGTCAAACCATATTGGTAAGTAATGCATGCATTCCAGGGCCGTTCCTAAGAATGGATTGTATATAATTTTGGATAGAATTAAAATAAAAGAAAAAAATCTACAGAATGATTTCTCGGAATCCCCCTCCCCCTCCAAAAATTAGCAACAGGGCTCTGTGTTGTTATGAGCATTTCATCAAGGCACAATTACGCTCTACCGCACGCAAAGAGGTCACCTTCTAAAGTTCATTATTTTACACTGAAAAGGAACGAAATTAGCTACAGGGCTCACTCTGCTGTTATGAGTATTTCCTCCAGTTTTAATTACGCTATGCTTTAACCAGAGAGGTCCCCTTCTAGAGTTCATCATCACCTTAAGCTGAGTAGGAACAAAATTTGCGTAAAACTATGAGGAGTCGTTGGATAGCAAATAATATCGAACACGGTTAGGAGCAGAATGAGATTGATTTATTATAACATGATGACATTATCAATTGAAAAGAGCGTTCGAGAATTTGTGAGACCCTTTTGGAAAAATCTACACAACGTTGCCACTTGCGGCTTCGGTAATCCATAATTAATTCCTTCGTGGACACTACACCTTCCCCCTCTTAAATGTATTTCAAACATAACAAATTGTAATAATATTTTAAGAAAAAAGTATATATATAATAGAAAACTAATCACCATTACTTCATGGACATTCTAAAAATCAATGTAATAATGTCACAAAGTCTCATAACTTCAATTCATTCATTCAAATGTAATACATTAATCTTATTAAATTCAGTTACAAATCTATTATAATAATAGGATACATACAAAGTGATAACGCTTGAACGCCTGCACCGATTCTCTTCAAAATTTTTTTTTTAAACTGACCGGCATGAAGAAAACTGGTGCAGATAATTATACCAAGTTATAAATCAGATTCCTTCATATTAAAAACAAGAAAAAGTGCAAAAACGAGGGAAATTCTGGTGCAGATAATTCTACAAGTTATAAATCAGTTCCTTCATATTAAAAAACAAGAAAAAGTGCAAAAACGAGGGAAAGGTTTAATATACACCGCAATGTTATATTTCTGAAGCATTAGAATAAATTTTGTAACTGAATGAATGTAACTTTTTTTAATACAACTTGAATAAATAAAAATTAAGTTGAAACAGAAAGATTTTGCTTTTTTATTTGCATAATTAAAGTTTGTACTTGCATCCCGTGGTGACACGGGCTTTTCACTTTGTTAATAAACAAATAAATACCTGTTAGTCTCAAATTTGTGAAATAACATCAACTTCATGTCTAATTTCATGTTAAAATTAAATTTACATTTCCAGTCCTATTCCTTATTCAATTACAATATTACCGAAAGAAAAAAAAAAAAAAATAAAAAAAAAAATAAAAAAATAAAAAAAAAAAAAAAAAAAAAAAAAAAAAAATTAACGGTCAATATTTTCCTCTATTAGCGTCTTGGGCTTATGAACAGCTCTACTGCTCTTGTTCTAGTAATAGGAGAACTACTTGTACTATTTTCAATACTCTATCTCCTAACTCTCCTTTCCCTTGTAAATTTAGAGGACGGCGAGGTGTTGAAAACCTCTAAAATCCAAAGGTGAAGAAGACCTTTTTGGCCCTCCCATGAAATTAATGCTTTTTTTTTTGCGACGTTTACGAGCCACTGGTCACGGAGACCACTATTGGTCTATTGTGACAAAAATTAATGCTATTACTTATAGTATTAGTTTGGATGTTTTCATCATCCGAACTCATTGCAGATAATTCTGAAGATAAGGTTCGTTTTCTGAGTTGGTGAATGTGCCTAGTCCATTTCAAATTTAGTTTCGGAATAAAAACTTGTGCACGACGGGGACCTTAAATCGAAACAATTTCCTCAGCTATCCAATTATCTTCATTTTTTCGACATTTTCTCGCCCACACTCTCTGCCAATCCCCCTAGGACTGAGGACTTGTTTGGACTGCTTCTCCAGCAATACCTAGGTATATCGTGAGTGTTAGATGGACGAAGTGAATCCAGTTGGTTCCTAATTTGTCTAGCTAATAGGGCTTCGGCTGGTGATATACCAGTCGTCAGGTGTTTGGAATTCCTGTAATCTAAAAGGAAACGCTGGAGGACTAGGTCCACACCTGAAGTTCCACTTAAATTACCCAGTGCTGTGACTAGCGCATTTCACTGACCTAACAGCATTTTCGGCTGCACCATTTGTCCAAGGACAACATGGTGCGCTGGATTTAAATTTTATACATTCATAACAAGAAATTTTAGCATGGAACATGCTCTAGCCATCAACTAAATGGGCAAAAACGTGACGAAACCGTGGAACGAAAGTTGCGCGGGATTTTGTAATGATTTTCGCTAACAACCGACCCGTTTTTAGGGAAATGTGATCGCCGTTAGTTTTCATCCCACGAAAATCGTTCGCCACTCGTTGGAAAGCTCTCAATTTATGCGTAAATTATATAGTGCCGAAACCGCTGTAAATATGGACGAAGCTGAGATATACCCTCGATTTAAAAGAACTGTAAACAACATTCGCGGTAAAAACCAACACCCATCGATTTTTGACATTTTATGTCTTTATTACTTTGACACATAAACGAAAAAAGCGTTACGGTTGGTTTTCTGATGATTTCCTCTTACAATTGAGTCGTTGCTTGGGAAATGGTACTTCATCGTTTTTCATCCCACAAAATTAGTCGACCATTCGTTCGAAAGCTCTCGATTTATCCAACCATATTTTGTTAACTACTGCAAAGTACGTGGCCAGCAAGCTGAGTTATGAGCATGGTTATTTGAATAATTGTGTACACTCAGGTGATCATTCTCAATAATTGATATTGGGAACATGATTGCAACCGCTTGTTAATTTCAGATGATTTCATTGAGCTGGTGTTTCGATGATTTGATTCATAACAGGTGATCCGAATATTGCGAGAACGGTTTGATTCGTGAAGCGGTGGTTAAATAATTTTAATAGGTAATTTCTATACTTTACACTCTAGGAAGCTGTAATTTCGTATGTAGCCTCTTTAGGGCATTTACTTGACAATGCCCAGGGTCCGGAACAGCTGAGTGCCGAGTGCTGAAAAGACATAAAATGTCCCAATGTGTTGCAGACTCGTATGCAAGCGTTTATATTGTTTCAACCCTTCCATTCCGCAAACCTCTGCAAATTTCTTTGCTTTAATTTTTAGTTCCTGTAGATAATTATTCTAACAATTTCTTTTGATTTTCACGTACAACCAAGCCGTTGCTGGGGAAATGAAACTTTTTTTATTTTTCATTGGACAAAAATCGTTCTCCTCTCGTTGTAAAACTCTCGATTTATCACGCATTTCTTTCGTACTTGTTCTTCTATTCATGTCGTAGTTTTATATTTATCTAATATAAAATTCTCGTGTTACAGTTTTTGTTGCCATTCTCCTCCGAAACGGCTTGACCGATTTTGATGAAATTTTTTGTGCTTATCCGGTATCTATGAGAATCGGCCAACATCTATTTTTCATCCCCCTAAATGTTAGGGGTAGTCCACCCCTAAATTTTTTATTTATTTTTTAGAAAAAATTTTTATTTCTATTTTAATTAACGTCTGCCAACTGGGTGGGCAGTATACCTTCCTCAAGCGAGCGAAGCGAGCAGCATCCCCCACAGAAGTTAAACCCACCCTTAGAGATCTACCGTTTGCGAGCGAAGCGAGTACATGTTGTCAATTGTAATACATTCCATGTTATAGCCACACTTTGCGAGCGAAGCGAGCAACATTCCCTATACTTTTCGAGCGAAGCGATCAATTTAATGGGGGGTCCGGGGGTCTTGCCCCCCGGCTGGACGTGGAGGCGAGCGGAGCGAGCCGGAGCGGCTAGTTTATGTTATAAATGGATATAGTAAACAATGCGCTTGTTTTGTTTTCACTTGGTTGAGAAGTTAATCTTGGTTATAGTAATTATTGTAGACGCGCACCATAACAGAAAATTACCTACTTAGGTACTTTGTTCTAATTTTGATTAGTAAAACATTTATGTCGTAGTTTTAAATTTATTTACATTTACGAATTAGCGTGAAGAAAGCATGTTCCATGTTTTAGCATTTTAGCTGAAGGCTCAAGGCGGGAAGTGACCGGGGGTCCAGGGGGGCGAAGCCCCCCTGTCGAGGTCAAGGAGCGGAGCCCCTCGCGAGGCCCGAGTTTAGATCCCTCCGATGAAAATTCCGGATAATCATCAGCAACTAAACTTTCCGAGATTCCAAATCGGGAAAATATTTCTCGAAGTACTTTTATTGAGGAGGTCATAGACTTGGTTGGGATAGCCTCCAACCACTTAGAGTATCAACTACTACAAGGAAATAACTATTATAAATCGGACCCATATAGTCTGAGCGTAGACTCTGCCTGGGCCGTGATGGCCACTCCCATGGGATTAATGTGCGGATTGCCTCTGTTATGGGCTCCAGGAACACAACTATTACCAAGATTTTCAATATTTTGATCGATGTGCGGCCACCTCACATGAGCCCGTGTAAGAGCTTCCACCTTAACTATTCCTAAGTGAGATTTATGTAATTCATCTAATATTTGGTTACGCATAAGAGTAGGTACGACTATAGGGTACCCCCATACGATCACATCTTTGTGCACATGTAATTCTATTCTACATCTATGACAAGGAATCAACATTTTGTTTGTTACTATCTCTGGCCAACCAAATTTTGTATTACTTTTAATAATATAGGATCTTTCTTAGTAGCTGAGATCACATATTTAAGGGGTAAGTCTCCATTTTCGAAAACATAGTTTAAGTTTAAGTAGTTTGTTTCATTTGGTCGGATTGTGTCTGGGAGCAGAGCCGTAGATAACCAGTCCGTTGGGTTTTCAGCGGAAGCTATGTACACCATGTCATAGCTATAATTTGATAGATGTATGGTCCACCATTGGAGCCATTTGGCCGTTTAGGACGGAATCACTACTTTTGGGCCAAAATTTGGGATCAATCATTTGTGATCAGTGACCGCATGAAGAGTGATCAATGCTTCCTTATGAAAAGCGGAATAAGATTGTTCAGGAGCAGATAACTTACGGCTGGTTGATGCAAACGGCACATCCACATTATTTTTGATTTGTGACAAAAGCCCTGCTACACCTTCGATGCACCATTGTGAGACGCAATGGTAAATATAGATCATAATGGCCTAAGCTACGATGCTTCACTTCCATTTTTTTTATTTCTGCAAAAGCTTTATAACAATCAGAATCCCATTGCCACTTAGCGTGGCAGTAAGCAGACGCTTATACCTAAATAAACCCATATGTGTAGTGGTTTTGGTCAGTTCCCTGTTTTGTCATCCAACATCATTTGCTGGTACGCCTATGACAGGTCGAGTTTTGCAAAAATCCAATTCCCCTGATTTCTTTGGAAAAACCACTCTGCCGTCGACAATGGATGCGGGAAAATTTAAAGAAATTTATTTATTGTTAATTTATAATCACCGAAAATCCTAATACCCCCGCCACTTTTCAAAACTGGTGCTACTGGAGTGACGAAACGGGAATAGTCGACTGGCTCTATGATGGCTTCTCTTACCAACCGATATAATTCCTACTCAACGGCAGGTTTCAATGAAAAGGGAATGGGCCCCGCTCGATAAAAACATGGCTCTACATCTTTTTCCAATTCTAGGACTGCTTTGCCCTTCGTAAAGCTTCGACGAAAATACTTTTGGAACTTGGCTTTAAGTATTGATAACATGTCATTTCCGCAAGTACTGCGAGATGCCGCTGCACTCTCCGTGTAGCCGATTCTTTTGCTATGGCCACAATCATAGCTTTTTCAATAGTCAGCTTCAGACGGTTTTCTTCTAACAATCTGTCTTGCACTGTCCCCTTATGTAATCCCAGAACTAAACGATCCAATACTTGTTGATCGAGGTCCGTAAATTCGTGTGGTCTGCCTAGCGAGCGCACTCTAACTAGTCAGTCACCCAACGACTCATTTTTCTCCCTCAATGCATTGAAAAAACGATACCGTAACGAGAATATACTCTCTGCAGGTAAAAAATGTTTATCAAACAATGATCAGGTTCGTATACGATTTGGCTTCAGGCTCAACAGGTACACAAAGATTTCGAAAAAATCTGTAGCCTGATTCGTCTTGCGAGTTTAGGAATAGTGCTTGTTTAATCGCATCAACTGTAATGTTGTTGGCCGTGAAAAAAGCTTCCGTCGATTTGCCATCCTCCAGTTATTCTTCGTGGAAAAAAATGTATGCAGTTGACCTACATATGACGGCATCGTGAAGTTAAGTTCGCTAAAGGTAGAATGTCCCACAATAAACTGTAACTCACTGACCTCGCGATCGCGGCGGTTAGTCAGCGCTGTTGATCTCCTTTCGTCAGGAACTTCTCAGGCAGATCTGTAAAAATCATCCACGTCGCCAGTGTAAAACTATGAGGAGTCGTTGGGTAGCAAATAATATCGAACAAGATACACGGTTAGAAGCAGAATGAGAATTATTTATTATAGCATAATCACATTATCAATTGAAATGACCCTTCTGGAAAAATTACTTGCTACTTCCGGGCCGGTAATCCATGATTAAATATTTCCTCCATGGCCACTAAAATTAGCTACAGTGCTCACTCTGCTGTTATAAGTATTTCCTCAAGCTGTAAGTACGGTCTATCACACTTAGGGAGGTCACCTCCTAAAGATCATCATCTTAAGAAGAATAGGAACAAAATTAGCTGCAGTGCTCACTCTGCTGAGTATTTCCTCACGTTCTAATTACGCTCTACCAGACCCAAAGAGGTAACTTTCTAAAGTTCATCATTTTACACCGTGCTGTTATGAGCATTTCCTCACGTTCTGATTACGCTCTACCAGACCCAGAGACACACAGCAGAGTGAGCCCTGTAGCGTTTCGGGGCAAAGGTGAGGAAAAATAAAAGACGCACATGAAATCTATCAAATTTCTACTAAAACCTGAGCTCTGCGAATCACCATCCACGCTTCCAAGGGGATGTCTCATCCCATATAAGCTTCCCTTTCTTCTCCATATCTAAAACTCTTTCCTTAGTAAATTCTTTCAGCGGCTCTTCAGGGCAGGCCCAAGTGAAAAATTTTATTTTCAAAAAATCAACCATATAGTTGTAGCAGATACAATCCTTGTATGGTTTCGGTTTAGGGCACTCTGAAAAATGAAACTCGTAAGTAATAGTAAGTTAATATCATAGTAGGTAGGATGTAGCTTGCTCACTGAAACTATTTATACTGTGTACGTTGGTATAGGTAGCTGGCCTCTGAAGATCGTTCCAAGTGGAATGTCGAGTTGCGACGTTGCACAGTTATAAAGGAAAATGTTTGGATTACAAAATTTTACTTTATAGTCTTGTTAGGACCTAGTATTGGGGTAAGTTATCAAAATGTCTCACTGCTAGCCCCAGTGCCTCAAGATGTGGGGGGGGGGGGGGGGGGGGGTTTAAGTGGTCCCATTAGCGAATTTTTGTAGAAAGTGAAGCTATTGCAATGGCTCGGAAACATTCCTAATTTTTAGCAGAATATTGTTCAAATAAATTTTATCATATATAAAATAGAACATTACAAAATTTGTATGCAAAATTGTGCTGAAAATATACTTCAATTTCATTAATATTTGCTATATAATCGATAAAAACTTTAAAAAGAGCAAAAATCCAAAAGCTCTTTTTGAACAGCAGATTACTATTTAGAATACGTTTTTTGCCATAAAAAGTAATGGTCAAATAGCTCAAATTTTCAAACAATTTAACAAATATAATATGATAACTTGAGAAAATCTGGTCATATGATCATGCTGCATGACTGATATTATTTTTTATTTTCCGCTTATATCTCGCGGCATAACCACTCCATACAAAATTAAAGTAGACAACATTTGCTACAACGTCCACCAGTCAACATTGTCGACATTCATATAGTCTGTGAGATATTAGGTCCTGTAAATCAATAATTAGAATTAAAAAATTGTCGACCTTACATTTGTCGCTCTATTTTATCGGATAACTTTTCAAAAGCGCCCGCACCCCCGTAAATATGGCGGTCATACGGTCGCAGAGCATTTAATTTTTACCTGGATTATATTTATTATTATATTTATTTTTATTTGGCCATTTCAGCGTTAGTCCCGTAATCCGAAGTTCCGCGACAACTTTAGATTTTCGAATTTTCCAACTTTTCACCATTCCTAGACGGTATATTGACCGAAATATTTACCATTAACCATAGCTCCATCTTTGTCTAAGTCACACACAGGGGCGTACTTTGCGGAGGAGCAGGGTGGGCAGAGCCCCTCCATAAATAATTGAGGATGCAGAATTCTTTTGTATGGATACAATCAAAATTAATAATTTTACGCTTCCAACTTCAGTACCAACACCTTCAATTAAAGAATGTAATTAGTAAAACACAACTACTGTTATTATTATACGAATCCGGTTGCCTAGCGACTTGAGACGCTCTTAGAAATAAAGAAATTTTTATTAGGTTCGTTTGTGTAGGGGCAAAATGGCGTGGATATTGTACAGCCCCACGGAGAGTAGTAAAATCACCTAGTCAACGAAACGGAAATGTGGATACTGCAAACTGAAATCAAGTCGTTCCCCACTACCTTTTGGGGCTAGCCCATATGCGATTTTTCCATAGAAAAATATCCATTGTTCAGTAGTACCCATCAAAATTCCCATTCTTTTCTTAAGCACTTGATCAAGCTGGGTTGTTCGATTCAAAACAGTTTCCGTTCAGATTCAGAAAAACGTCGAAGTACCATTTCCCTAGCAACGACTCGGTTGTAAGCGGAAATCATCAGAAAACCAACCGTATCGCTTTTTTTAACGCTTTTTTTTTTAACGCTTTTTGTTAACGCTTTTTTCGTTCATGTGCCAAAGTAAAGACATAACACGAAACAAATCTTAAACTCGTAAACGAGTTCCACTATCTGCTTTACAAGCAGATACCATGTTACATGGATATGTCTTTCATTGGGGATTTCATAACGGTTGTCCTCGAGAGTTGTAAACAAATCCTTTAACTTTAAACAAATCCCTGGGCCGCTTGGCTGCATCCCGAGCCCGACTAATTCCAACATAACAACGGTTTACTTATAGAAATGTTGAAAATAACTGTGGAGAGAAGCCACTACAATGAGTTGTTGTTAATAGGGATGCTAATCGATTTTCGATTAAATCAAAAAATCGATTTTTTACCTCCGATTTCCGATTTTTTGCAATCGATTGATTGTACCGATTTTTATCCAGAAATCGATTATTTTTGTGAAATCGATTTTTATTGCGGTGTTTGTTTTCTTTATTTTACTACTGTTTGTATTGTATGTGTACCTACGCAGCAGACCCACGAAAAGGAGAGAATAGACTACAGCAAAATCTAAAAAACCAACCGGTAGAAGGGCGGCATACTTTCCAAGTTTATTTTTGATCAGCGTACCCGAAGATTACTTTTTCAGTGTGTAGTCCAGAATACCTTGTACATACTTTATGATTCTTTATTAAACTTGGCTCACCCCAATATAATCATTGATAACTCCAACTTCCTCATTATAATTTATCATTTAATAATGATCAACAGGACGTTTCCATTTGTTTCCGTCACGTCACGAGCGTCACGTCAAGATGAGGTTTTCTATTGATTTTCACGTACAACCAATGCGTTACTAGGGAAGTGTAACTCTCTTAGTTTTTATAGCAGGAAAATCGTTAGCCACTTTTTTGAACCCTCTCATTTTATCACAGCATCTCATAATTCCTAAGCCATTGTAGTGTCAGGGAAAGCTGATTTATTACGCTCAGTTATAAACTAATGATGCTAAGTAACCATGTGTTATACCAACTAATAATGTGTAAAATTAATCATTATTAAATGATCTGACTGTAGAACCGCAGGTCTACCGTCCGTTTTTTTTTTTTTTTTTTTTTTTTTACTATGCAAAAGATATCATGGCATAGTAACAGTACCTACCAATATTTTCCTAAATTATTTAAAAGGTAAAATATTTAATTAACTTAATACAAAATGCTGTTTTTATATAATAGATAATTTTTTGTTAAAAATCGATTTTTATTAAAAATCGATTATTTTGCCCGATTAATTGGTACAATCGATCGTGAGCTCTCGATTAAAAATCGATTGTCAAAATCGATTGTTGGCTACCGATTTTGCATCCCTAGTTGTTAACAGTCGACTGTTGTCAAGAGGATAAAAATGTTTCCTATGGAATGGAGTAAATGATGCTATTGCTTTACGTTAAGAATATTGTAACCGACTTATTAAAATTGTTTATCGTCCAATCAACTTAGTTTAGGAATGTAGCCAGGTACGTAAGGAGGGGGAAATTGGTAGCTTGAGATGTGAAAATTTATCACATAAATCAAGCGCTTTCCAACGAGTGGCGAACGATTTATGTGCGATGAAAACTGCGGAAGTTCCATTCCCCTAGCAACGGCTGGGTTGTACGTGAAAATTACTGAAATTGTGACAAAAAATTTTGCGTGAGGGAAATTTTTGGTTGACCGCCCAGAGCAAAGACATATCTGTTGGAACTGCAACCTTCATCTGCACTCCATGAGATCCATCCGATAGAATCCGGAGTGGTGGCAGGACTGACCAGAGTGAAGTTAGCAATAGATTCCAGCAACGGAAAATCTTGCCAGAAGACGTTAGCAATACTTTTTAGCGATAAAATTTTTTTTTTCTACTTTCGTCAAAGTTAAGTGTTATGATAGCAGTACGGAAAGTTTCAGAGGTTCAGAAAGTTGAAAAAATGATTATATCTCCGAGATTGAAATTTTTGAAAATTGGCCTACAAATGAATTGCTAAGTGAATTTCCGAGTTATTTCTGCAATTTTATCCGTTTCATAGATATTGGAACGCTCCAACGAATTTTTGAGGAAATTTTTTTTTTAAATTTTTTTCGAAAATTTTACAAGTCCCCCACCGGCCGAACCGTTTACTGGGGGAATTACAAATGGCCATATTTCCGAAACCAAGTACGGTGCCACCTTGAATTTTGGAAGGATTGTGTACAGATGCAGTACGAAGAGATTCACGGGTCCAAAAACACCCGGGCGCCCGTAGGGGCGCGGTGGTGGGGGGACCAATTTTTCTATTGCTAGATTTTATTTTTGATGAAAATGATAGAAAGAGGCGTGGTGCCACCTTCAAATTCGGGTCGTGGTTGCAGGATGACTATCCGAAGACGTGAGATCCTTCACATTTTCCCAAAAGGTGAGATCATCCTTCCCTTATCTTTTCGCTTCATACTTTCTAATAATTACAGATTTATATCAATATCTAATTTATGATCAACTTCTCTCGCTTCTATATGAATCTCAAGACCTTCTTCTTTTCAATGTGTACGGCTCCTATCGGGACAAAATTAAAATTTATCAAAGCAAAACATGGTGTATGCTTCATATTTATGAAATTAACTGTCCATTATTTCTTTTTTATATTTTTACTTTGGCGTTTAAATTCTTTTCGTTTAGGTAGAAAAAAAATAATATTAATAATGCAATGTGTGTGGACGGTTTGTGAACAATAACAACTTTATCAATTTTATGTAAAGTAAAAAATCGTCTTGTCATACCTACCATTTATTCATGTGAAAGGAAGGAAGCGTTGTGGTGGGGTTTTCAAATTACGAGATTTTGTTAATTGCACCTATTTAATGATATTCCAGGTTAATGATGATTAATATTGGTTAATTAAGATATAGAGTGTCAATGTTATAAGTGATTTTTCCTACTATTGTTTGTTACTTTATTGTCAATTTCTTCATTGTTCTTTGTTGTGTATATTTGTAGAGCATAGCTGACAAACGTAGATCCCTAATGGACATACAAATTTTTTTCCTGTTATGCGTTCAATACATAGGAAGTGTGACGCTCTGTCGCATTTGTCGCAAATCACCCAATCTGCTGTTTCATCCAGTCTTCCTTGATAACATAAATTGCAGGTTTCAGCAACCGAATCAGCCTTTTCCACAAGCAATAAAAGAAATTCTCTCCTAGCCTTTTCAACATCTATTTGATCTGGTAAGGTTCTACCCTCAATGATTGATTTTGCGAAGACCATAATAAATAGTCCACAGCTAGTGTCATCTTTTTGAATTATGTTGTTAACAATTTGGGCACGCCATCCTCGAACCGAAAGAAGTGGTCTTTTTGTTGGTGCTAAAACCTTAATGTTGTATGATTTGAGAAATTTCACAAACTGTTCCATGAAGTGGATCGTAGTTTGTAAATTGCTACCGGCAGGATCGAATACATAGAACAGCTTGTTATTAAAATCTGCAACAGCTAGACACCAATGTGTACCATTTACATTTATAGGCATTATTAGTTTATCATCTAATTTAGGCATATATTTGTCGCCCCACTGTCTGGAACCTTCAACTATTAAATGATAACCCAATTCTGCAATCATGACGTTTGCAGTTGGTACTTCATCAGCAAGTATACTCAATACCAAATCGATTACAAAATTATTTATCCATTTGTTAATTCCTGATTTCGTTGTTACGAGACAAACGATATCATCATAAAATATTTCTCTGATGGGCACATGCCTGTTAATGAACGATCCAAGTTGTAGTCGCACACCGGGATTAATGTTAATAAGGTCGGATTTACATATGTCGACGTAATACTGATGGTTTCGCACATGTCCATTAGCAAAATTTTGCTAAGGCACTACTGTTTGTTTATCTAATCGGTTCAACAACCTTTTCTTTACATATGAATGATTTTGCTTTACTTTCTTACTCCATTGCTCAACGTCGTCTGTTAACTCTCGTTTTCTTTTTCCACTTTCGGATCGTTCAATTCTGTCATCACTTTCAATCGAGCAGCTATTAGAAATAGCATACTGAGGGTTAATAATATTAAATTGTTCAGTGCTTAAATATTCCACTAACTTCCGCTTTTTCCCTGTTTTCGAAACATACAATCTGGCTTCTTTCGTTATGGCTGCTACCTGATTTTTCAAAATTCTCAAAAACCGTGAACATTTTAAATTTCTCTCCCCATTTAAAATTATATTTTTGATGTTGTTGAACCAGTTTTCCACATTTGCATTGCTGCATCTTTCTTCAGCCTTAGTAAGAGGGGAAACGGTTATAGAACCACACCACATTGGGTAGTAAGTGAAGTACCTATCAACAATAATCGACAGTAATTGAGGACTAAAAAAGTTATTTGTTTTATTGGATGGAGTTGTTGAGTACTCAAATTGATGAATTTCCCGTTTAACTTCAATATGAATTTCGTTGAAGTGTTGATAGAACATCGTGCCTTTTAAATTGTCTTCTCTCGGTACAATAAGTTTAATTTTGTTCTCAATGTACTCAATTTTTTTTAGAGTATTCTCGGAGCATTTTCTATGCAAAGCAATGTCTTTACATTCGTTCATTGCCTGCATAGTAAGGGAGCTTTCTGATTCGCAAAGTAGCAGTAAACATAAATTCCAAAACCAAGCAGATGCAATTTGTAATGAATTCATGTCGTAAAGGGAAGCTAAATTTTCCTTAAGAAAGACTCGACAATTGTGGTCATTAACATTGTCATCAATTGCTTTAGAGGTATTCTTACTGAAATGGGAACAACAAAGTTTCACTATTATCAAACCATGACCTGCAAGATTCCTTCTGAAATTAATAAATCATAACATTTATCAAGATATTGATTTATATTCAATCTATTCCAACTATTCAACACGGCTTTAATTATGGCTAAACTGAAATCGGTCACAACTCTGTCACAAATAGGCCATTTCCCCAACGAATCACAGAAATGTTTAAAATTAGATAACCATCGGCCTATTGAAGAAGCATCATGATGACATATAATCATGTCAGTGACTGGCATGATAGTGTGGGACCGTAAATTTATTACAGCGGAGTATAGCAACAGCTTTCGCTCTACAAATGAAGGACGACGTACAATTTTTCCGGTAGCATCAATATGTAAATCTAACCACTTCTGCGATTTGAACGTGGACCATGCTGTTGAAACTTGATTTTTGGTCGAAACATGAACATAGAATGGTTCACCAGCGGATAATATGAAAGGGTCAACTTTGTCGGAAGATCTTTTCATCAATAAAACATCAAACATGTCATCGGAGTGCCTATCTTTTTTACTTTTTGACTGGCTTGATATTTTTTTGTAAACCGGCGCAGAATGAATGCCATCCAAATTCCCCTCCATCACAACTGCTTCATTTGCATCAACAATTGCTTTGTCCCTAACTGCTTGAGGTTTAGCTATTTTTAGGTCTTCTTCGATAAACCGTCTATCGACACCTCTAGCAGGCCTATTTAATTGAACAGGGCTGTGACAATAATTATTTGACGTAATAAAAACTCTTGCTCTGTACCCACTTCCTCCATTCAATTTTTTTATTATTATTTTGAAGGTCTTGCAAGAACTGTGCTTGCAATATGCATACACCGTAGCACCTTCTTTACGAGGATTAGAACTCTTGATACAAATCACACATACATTGTTAACAGTTTTAATCTTGTTTGTTATAAAATAGTTATAACAGTTGCTAACTAATCTTTGATTGATAAAAATATCCTTCCATTCCTGTGAGGTCAGTATAAACTTGCCTTCAAAATATTGGCACTCCTTAAAATCAAATTTTACCCTCTTAGCTTGGGTAAGGACTTGCTCATTCCAGGTATTTTTGCAACCCAGTGTCAATAGCGCTTTACTTTTGGAGTTTCCAAACTTTCGCACACCATAAATTGATGGACGAATGTCATCTTCACTATCACTTGACATCAGAGGATCAAGGATAACTCCTGGAAAGGGTGGCGATGGGCATGCTTCAATATTTTCAGAACCAAAGTCAACTAAAGTAGTTGGCATTGGAGTACAGGACCTAAATTCTGGCAATGGAGTACTCGATCTAAATTCCAGTATTGGACTGATGGCATTGGAATCAAAGATAACCTCGGCTCTGGAGTCGTATGCTATTTCCGTGACTTTGTTCTCCAAGACATCATTATAAAATATTTCAACTTCTGGGGAAAGCTGGGTTGTGGATACTTTAAATTTGTCACGGCTTGTAGGTTCTGAATTTAGGATCAATGGTGTACTATCAAATTCCTCTTCGCTATCACTCATGATTCTGAAACTATGTTTGTTAATTCCCGTAGACGTAACATTATCATTGTCAGAACCTTCGTAATATTCGTGTCTACATTTTGACATAGGTGTTAGTTCACACTGCAATGCTTGACTTGTGCGCTTAGCAAGTGACTTGTTATGAATCAATATCCATAGTTTTTTTAAAATTTTCCTGTTTTTTTTTTCGAATTTTTTAATTCCATTGCAGCACATAGTTTCCCGTATATGGAATTCGGAGGGCAATAAGTTTCCGACTCAAGATAACTAGACCATTCGTTTTCGTCAATATCCATCATTTTTAGCGCCCTTCCAACATCTTTTCTCGCATCCAATGATTGGTCATTTTTTCTGTGACTCTTGGATGCTTGGACTGGTAAAATCCGGGCAGCTGCAATGGCTCTCTTAATAGCTCTAACAACATTTCTTCTATTAATATAACTGGTCGATGGAAAAATTTCAGAACAAACAGCAAATATTAGATCGTCATTTACCTTACAATTAACAACATCCTCAAGCGTGATACCTCGGCTGACCAAAGAATCCAAAACCATCTGTTGGTTATTAGAAGTCATGATGGTATTGTAAAAACTTGTCTGAAGAAAATTAAAAGCGAAAATGAACAAAACACTACACTAATAACGAACTACAAATTAAAACGTAAAATAAGAAGTTTATAACTTTGAGCGAAAAATCCGGAAAAAATTGTTGAATAAAAATTATAACATTTAATCAAATTAATTGAACCAACACAAATTATAAGAACTCAAAATTTATACAAACACAAATAACCGGATTCAATCAAGAAATTTAAGAAAGTCAATAGTAATTGATATCGGTATAGTAACAACGGGCTACACTAATAACGAACTACAAATTAAAACGTAAAGTAAAAAGTTAATAACTTTGAGCGAGAAATCCGGAAAAAAATTGTTGAATAAAAATTATAACATTTAATCAAATTAATTGAACCAACACAAATTATAATAACTCAAAATTTGTACAAACACAAATAACCAGATTCAAACAAGAAATTTAAGAAAGTCAATAGTAATTAATATCGGTATAGTAACAACGGGCTACACTAATAACGAACTACAAATTAAAACGTAAAATAAGAAGTTAATAACTTTGAGCGAGAAATCCGGAAAAAATTGTTGAATAAAAATTATAACATTTAATCAAATTAATTGAAACAACACAAATTATAATAACTCAAAATTTGTACAAACACAAATAACCGGATTCAAACAAGAAATTTAAGAATGTCAATAGTAATTAAGATCGGTACCTATAGTAACAACGGGCTACACTAATACGAACTACAAATTAAAACGTAAAATAAGAAGTCAATAACTTTGAGCAAGAAATCCGGAAAAAACTGTTGAATAGAAATTATAAAATTTAATCAAATTAATTGAACCAACACAAATTATAATTACTCAAAATTTGTACAAACACAAATAACCAGATCCAAACAAGAAATTTAAGAAAGTCAATAGTAATTAATATCGGTATAACAACGGGCCAATATATCACACAATCACACGGTCAGGTACGTGAAAACAAATCAAGAATTTTGGTATCAGGACCAAGGAGAGGTCAACGGCCAATACAAACAATTAATAACTCATAAATATAAAGTACTACCTTCAAAAGAACAAAGAAGAATCCGGACAACAGTGAACGCTAACTCAACAAATTGCATACATTGATACAAGAACAAGAACTGATAGCGGACTGTGGTCTACGCTAGATATATATAAATGTAGCAACAAACATATAGGCAGCGGACTGTGGTCGACGCTTGACATAAATCACAATAATAAGCGGACACTGATCAACGCTTACAAAATTCAAAACAACATTCACCCTTTAAATTAGCAGCGAACAATGGTCGACGCATTGGTGAGCATGAGCAATATAGCTAGCGGTCAATGGTCAACGCATTTACTAGCAAACAAGTAGCGGGATATATTCAACGCTAGATATAATTAATCAAGTGACATCGCTCCATCCCCTGAACAACGTGTAGAATCAACGGCACGAGAATAGGGAAATATGCGGAATCTACCGGAATCTTCTTCAAGCTGCGCTAAACCGCCCCCACCCTTACCTTAATAATTGAGTTTCCCCTAAGGCCCGCTGCAGCGACTGGAACCACAAACGCATGGGAGAGACATTCCCCACTGCGGCTGCTGCTGAAGCCGCTTGAGACGTAGTACCTTTATGTCACCAATAGGTAGTGGTATATTTCAAGATGTTGTCGGGGAATACAGCTTTATGCTTGATTTTGGAAGTAGAAGAAAAGTTGGCCATTTCCTGTTATCCGACCGCCACCACCTCCAGCGCTGTCTACAGATAGCCACCAAACTGTACACACGATTCTCATCTATAAGTATGTCCAACTAATCTGAATTTTTACAAAGGAATTGACCTGTTGATGTTATGCATTTTTGAGATGTGAGAATCCAGACCACTATACTACGCATACACATCATTCTGATTACATTGGCGGTCGTACACTATCTGGAGGCAGCGCTGGAGTTGCTGGCAGTCGGATAACAGGAAAGGTCCGAAAAGTTTATAAAGGCAGTTATGGTGAGATATGATGAAGAGGAAGGGGTTTATGAGCTTACCTATTGTCTGTAGACATTAAAGAAAAAGTGAGGTTCAGGGGTTTTCTAACTTGATGTACAGCCGTTTACGTTTTTGATTTCTAGCCCATTAGTGTGTAGCATAACCTCACAAGAGGTCATCCTAGTCTTCCTCCCACACTCAGGACCTCTTAAAAGGTGAGTCAACCTTGTTGCAGAGGGTAGCTTTTTCCTCCCCATTTGGAGTGGGGAAAGACTTTCTAGGGCCCAAATGACGTCATGACTCTTCATTTGGATATCAGGTAGCGCTCCAAAAGGTTCGTTTCAAAGTTCATTCAGTCAGTCGCTAGAACTCGAGAAGGTGGCAAGTGTTTTTCATGAGATTATTACCGGAGTTTACTGGGGATTATCGAGGTACTGTCAAAATATTATCAAGTATTTTTCTTTTTTTTTGTGAGGGCAAAATAATGATTATAATAGCCTGCCTGGAATTCAAGGTTGCATCTTAAGGTGGGATGATCCTAGTATTTGTCAAGAATTGACCCCCCTACCACCAAGCCTCGACCTACCTAAAATGGAACACTAGGCACCACAGTACTGCCTCCATGTGAACTTGCCTGAAATTGGGGGGCATCAAACAGAAATGGGTGGGATCATCCCCCATGCAACGTAACCTGCTGACAGAGAACTGAATCTCACCGTATTTCCCTCACATATATTTGCTTGGAAATCAAGGTTCCTTCACGAAGATTAGGATGGGATGATCCTACCTTTCGACGAAATTGATCCCCCAACTCCATGCCACTTAACCAGCCAAATTCGGGTCACTAGATCTCACCATACTGCTTTGTGAGGAAATAGATAAGAAGAGATGAAGGTGTCAGAGATGACTCTCTACTTTATGGTACGGATGATCCTAGCTCTAGTAGAAATTGGTCCTGCTACCCCCATGCCACAAACATGCGTCACAAATTTAGAATAATGGATATTAACCAAATTGATGTTGGCGCCGCACTTGGTTTTAGAAATATGTCCATTTGTAATTTCCCATAGTAAACGGTAGTAAACAGACCCTAAAAGATTAGGGTGGGATGATCCTACCTGTCGACGAAATTGATCCCCCAACTCCATGCAACTTAACCAGCCAAATTTGGGACACTAGATCTCACCATACTGCTTTGTGAGGAAATAGTTAGGAAATGATGAAGGTGTCATCTCTACCTTATGGGACGGATGATCCTAGCTCTAGTAGAAATTGGTCCTGCTCCCCAATCCACAAACAAGCTTCACAAATTTAAAAAATGGATCTTAACCAAATTGATGTTGGCGCCGCACTTCGTTTTAGAAATATGCCCACTTGCAATTTCCCCTAGTAAACGGACCCTGAAAGATTATGGTGGGATGATCCTACCTTTTGCCGAAATTGATCACCCAACTCCATGCCACTTAACCAGCCAAATTTGGGTCAACAGATCTCACCATACTGCTTTGTGAGGAAATAGTTAAGAAGTGATGAAGGTGTCACTCAACCTTATGGGATGGATGATCCTAGCTCTAGTAGAAATTGGTCCTGCCCCCCCCAATCCACAAACAAGCGTCACAAATTTAAAAAATGGATCTTAACCAAATTGATGTTGGCCCCGCACTTCGTTTTAGAAATATGTCCATTTGTAATTTCCCCTAGTAAACGGTAGTAAACAGACCCTAAAAGATTAGGGTGGGATGATCCTACCTTTTGATGAAATTGATCACCCAACTCAATGCCACTTAACCAGCCAAATTTGGGACACTAGGTCTCACCATACTGCTTTGTGAGGAAATAGTTAAGAAATGATGAAGGTGTCATCTCTACCTTATGGGACGGATGATCCTAGCTCTTGTAGAAATTGGTCCTGCTACCCCCATGCCACACATATGCGTCACAAATTTAAATTAATGGATCTTAACCAAATTGATGTTGGCACCTCACTTCGTTTTAGAAATATGGCCATTTGTAATTCCCCCAGTAAACGGTTCGGCCGGTGGGGGACTTGAAAAATTTCGAAAAAAATTGAAAAAAAAAAAAAAAAAAAATTTCCTCAAAAATTCGTTGGAGCGTTCCAATATCTATGAAACGGATAAAAATGCAGAAATAACTCGGAAATTCACTTAGCAATTTCATTTGTAGGCCAATTTTCAACAATTTCAATTTTTGGAGATTTCATCATTTTCCCCCTCTCCTACGGGCGCCCGGGAAAATGTGAAGGATCTCACGTCTTCGGATAGTCATCCTGCAACCACGACCCGAATTTGAAGGTGGCACCGCGCCTCTTTCTATCATTTTCATCAAAAATAAATTCTAGCAATAGAAAAATTGGTCCCCCCACCACCGCGCTCCTACGGGCGCCCGGTTGTTTTTGGACCCGTGAATCTCTTCGTACTGCTTCTGTACACAATCCTTCCAAAATTCAAGGTGGCACTGCACTTGGTTTCGGAAATATGGCCATTTGTAATTTCCCCCAGTAAACGGTTCGGCCGGTGGGGGCTTGTAAAATTTTCGAAAAAATTTCCTCAAAAATTGGTTGGAGCGTTTGAATATCTATGAAACGGATAAAAATGCAGAAATAACTCGGAAATTCACTTAGCAATTTCATTTGTAGGCCAATTTCCAACAATTTCAATTTTTGGAGATTTAATAATTTTCCCCCTCTCCTACGGGCGCCCGGGAAAATGTGAAGGATCTCACGTCTTCGGATAGTCATCCTGCAACCACGACCCGAATTTGAAGGTGGCACCGCGCCTCTTTCTATCATTTTCATCAAAAATAAATTCTACCAATAAAAAAATTGGTCCCTCCACCACCGCGCCCCTACGGGCGCCCGGGTGTTTTTGGACCTGTGAACTCTTTATACTGCATCTGTACACAATCCTTCCAAAATTCAAGGTGGCACCGCACTTGGTTTCGGAAATATGGCCATTTGTAATTCCCCCAGTAAACGGTTCGGCCGGTGGGGGACTTGTAAAATTTTCGAAAAAAAAAAAAAAAAAAAAAATTTCCTCAAAAATTCGTTGGAGCGTTCCAATATCTATGAAACGGATAAAATTGCAGAAATAACTCGGAAATTCACTTAGCAATTCATTTGTAGGCCAATTTTCAACAATTTCAATCTCGGAGATATAATAATTTTTTCAACTTTCTGAACCTCTGAACCTTTCCGAACTGCTATCATATCACTTAACTTTGACGAAAATCGAAAAAAAAGTTTATTGCTAAAAAGTATTGCTAACGTCTCTTGGCAATATTTTCCGTTGCTGGAATCTATTGCTAACTTCACTCCGGTGCAGGACTGCGTCCGCCACCAAGCCAAGCTGCTGCGACTCTCGTCTGGCGGCCATTCTCGTTTGATTGCTAGAGTACGACGACTGTGAACTACGACTGTTCAATCATCCAGCTAATCCTAGCTATTACACAAGCTATCTCTAACCATCTCTAATAATAATGAAGGTACTTAAATCTCTATCACACTACAATTAGTACGATGCCAATATGTATACATTGGCGGAGCACATTGGGGTTTGCTCACTTGGTGGGCTGTGCATAGGTTATATTCTCGTTTTTCGGAATCAGTAATTTGTGACTTATTACTGAGTGTAATCGAACAGCTATTTTCTCTGGATATGGAATTTCAGAAAGTTACGATGAAAAAGTCAAAATCAGGAGAAGTCACATAAAACGGAAATACGGTTTTAAACGAGGTTATGAAGTTCTTGAACTTAACATAATCGAAATTTTTGGGTTGACTTTTTCGTTTATTACGGAATTCAGTAAGGCTCGAGCATGAAAATACTGCTGTGTAAAATCCCAAAGTACGGAATAACGGTTTTGAATAAATATTACGATGGGTACGGATGTTCGAAACGAGAAAAATCATTTTCGAAGTAAATTACGGGATTTCTCGATTTTAGTACGGCGCCATCTTGCACACTGTGACATGGCGAGACGAATTCGAAGCTCAAACCATTGGCCCTCCAATAATACATCATGTTGGAAACTCTCGAGTGTGGATAAGTTTATTTATAAGTTTATTCTAACTTTATTCTAAGCTTTTAAACTAATGTAGAATTATGACGGTGTTGTCCACACTCAGAGTAAAATTACGAAAATACGATGCCAGATTGATGTGTTGGAGATGTCAATGTTTGACAGTCAGTGGTGCCAACTACGTTGGTTGAAGTACGGAATGATAATCACAGACACACGAAATTTTGTCGCTAGATTACCCTGTCTACGGATTTTTGTTTTTCGTTAGAATTCGAACGTCAGTTTGGCTGAATTGCGGCAATGAAGGTTACCATGGTTTCCGTTAGCTCCGACTACGATTCGAAAATGTAGTTACTCAACATTACGATTTGATTTCGATATTTTATTTGATTGATTGAACTGATACGAAAAGTTGAGTATGTAACTTGGAAACAAGAAACATGAAGCGGACGAGGAATTGGAGATATCAGTACTACTTACTGTGATTACTAATACATCTAGTTTTTACTAGTGTTAACATAATTTAAGCATACACGGTGGTCCGCTGACTGATTCAAGGCCGTCTGAAATGCCGACGAAAACTGACTACAAGGCGGTGTTCCGGAACCTTGTACGAGTAGAAATTGACCCCCCGGGAAATCCGAGCTGATCGTTTACTCGTACAAGACGCAAATCAAACATTCAGTTTTTGGGTGTTGTAACAACCTACATTATGGACTCAGTAAAAAAAATTGGGTGAGACTAGACCTCAAATGGGGTAGAATGCCACCAACCGCACTTTTTTATCTCAACCTGTTGCCGAGATATGATTTTTCAAAGTTTTTTTCGACAAAAACACGTTTTAGACCATAAAAACCTCATTTTCTCCACTATCGATACACTTTTTTCAAATTTTAACCACATATTTAATCAGCGTTAAATTTCGTATAAGAATATTGTTCACTAGATCTTCAGAAGTTCAATCCATAAACCATAATCCTTGTTCAAACGTGAGAAAATTATAAAAACCAAGTTTCCCGAAAATCTTCGAAGCTGCACTGTCTCCCAATTAATAATCTTGAGACTTATTAAACCTCACAAATTTATTCTTCATTCAAAGAGCTTTCAAACGATGGAGACGCTTTTGAAATTTCCTTTCAAATTGGTGCAGTTATTTAACCTGGAAGATGAAAAAACGTGTTACCTTTTGGTTTTTTTTTTTTTCTTGATGGACGGGCTGGGATGAAAAAACGAATAAAAACACGGCGGCTGTAAAAAACGACGAAGACTTCCGAATCTCATTGAATAGTTGAACTCTGTCTCCCATCATGGCGTTGGAAATTGTTTTGACTGAAGAAAATGAGTTAGTTCGTCCATTCACTCTGTGACGGTGGGGTCGTTTCGAAAAAGGGCAAGAGCGTGCATCCGCAGTCGAGGGAGCCACTTCGAAAACACAAAATTGTGAGTTGCATTTGAAGCAATAATGTAAATGTAAAAGTGAATTTGTTTTCTCTTTATCCAGGAGTAATTTTCATTTGAAATTGCGTTTTTTCCGTTGCCGAGTTTTTATTTGTTTTTTTGTCCATCAAGAAAAAAACAACCAAAAGGTAACACGTTTTTTCATCTTCCAGGTTAAATAACTGCACCAATTTGAAAGGAAATTTCAAAAGCGTCTCCATCGTTTGAAAGCTCTTTGAATGAAGAATAAATTTGTGAGGTTTAATAAGTCTCAAGATTATTTATTGGGAGACAGTGCAGCTTCGAAGATTTTCGGGAAACTTGGTTTTTATAATTTTCTCACGTTTGAACAAGGATTATGGTTTAAGGATTGAACTTCTGAAGATCTAGAGAACAATATTCTTATACGAAATTTAACGCTGATTTCAGATATGTGGTTAAAATTTGAAAAAAGTGTATCGATAGTGGAGAAAATGAGGTTTTTATGGTCTAAAACGTGTTTTTGTCGAAAAAAAACTTTGAAAAATCATATCTCGGCAACGGGTTGAGATCTCGTAAAAAAGTGCGGTTGGTGGCATTCTACCCCATTTGAGGTCTAGTCTCACCCAATTTTTTTTACTGAGTCCATAATTTGGGTTGTTACAACACCCGAAAACTGACTGTTTGATTTGCGTCTTGTACGAGTAAACGATCAGCTCGGATTTCCCGGGGGGTCAATTTCTACTCGTACAAGGTTCCGGAACACCGCCTTGTAGTCAGATTTCGTCGGCATTTCAGACGGCCTTGAATCAGTTAGCGGACCACCGTGCATAGTAGTAATCCTACTTATAATTAAGTTTATATTAATTCTGGTCGCAGTGGTGGACTGTTTCCTTTTTCTCCTTCGTTGTGTTGAATGTTTGTATTGATAATTCTTGTAAACGAATGTTATACGATCATGAAAAGTCATAAGATCGATGAAAATTCAGTTGAGCTAAACGGAGCATGGAGGTTTATTCGGCTGCAAAATAAATTCATTGTTTTTTGCGAATTGTACCTAACATGAATACGATTGTAAAATATACGGTTTTAATACGCTATGCACACCCCAACATGACAAGCCAAGGCTGAAATAAGGTGGTCATTCATAAGCATGACTATTGATATACGATAGTTAGCTCGCACTTTGTGCGAATGAGCGAATTATTAATTTACGATTTACAGTTCGAGGATGAAATACGATTTAATAGTACGACAGTGGTGAGCGGATTTGCAGCGGGATAGTCTTCTTGTAAGCGTGTCGCTGGGAGATTAGATGGTCGAAGGCTCTGTTACCTACGCACAGCGCGCATGTCTCGAAGGGACAGTACCTTCTCTAAGGAAGCGAAATCGACAGACAGGCATATGTGATAACCCCAAGACCGCACTCCAATTTATGCGTGGCAATCGAGACGCATTCAAATCCTAACACCATGTTGATAGAACGCTATGAGTAATTCCACTAAGGCATAAGTAAATCCGGAGATTAGAGATGTGTTTATAGAACGGAGTACATAAATCCGGTTGAAACGAAGTTTAGAGATGTGTTTATAGAACGGTGTACATAAATTCGGATGATACGAGAATTATGGATGTGTTTATAAAACGAAGGTCGTGAATTCGGATTAACTCTTCTCTTGTTCTAATTACAGAGAACAATGAACACGGAAGAAATCAAGAGATTTATTAACGAGGAAGTCGAGAGGAGGGAAGTTGCGATCAGGGCTCGGCTTGAGACTGAATACGGTCAAAGGTACGAGATGATGCAAAATCAGATCAAACAGTTCGCGGAGGAGTCTGTTCTGAAATTCGCGGCTCTGGCTTCGATGACCATGGGTCCACCTCCAACATCGAGGTCAGAGATGGTGGTGGAAGAGCAGGGCTCTGGGAGATCTGAGGATGCTCCTCACACACTTGAGGTTCCCCTAGATAATCCGGTTGTAAACCCAACGGTGAGTGGATCTGACTCGGTGGGCACTTGTGCCTGTAAGATCCACTGGGAACCCGGAGTTGCCGCAAGGCCAATTACGAATTTAAAGTATGGAGGCAATCCACTGAAAGAAGGGTCGATCGCCGTGTGGAAACGAAGGGTAATGTTGGATTTGACGAGCGGCGATTATCAATTTCTCGTCGATCCCAACATAAAACCGGCAGTAAACTACACGGAGAGAGAGCTTCATCAGTTGAAGTGTATCGCACTCTCGTACATAATTTCCAATATTGATCACGGTTTGCAATCGATGATCAAAGATGTGAACGAGCCATCAATTGCATTGAGCATGATTGAGAAGGCGGTCGATCCGCCTACTCAAGCGAAGGAACATGCAATGCAGATCGAATTTATGAATACTCGATTTAACCCGGCGCTGGAAACAGTACTCGAGTTTCAAAACCGATTTGAGGGTCTTGTGGAGGGCATTCGGAGGTTTCCTGAGGCTGAGCCGACAGATAGGTCAATCCGGAGAAACTTAATTAATGCTATCTCGGATGTATGCCCCAGGATAGCTGAAGATGCCCTGCAGGAGAACTCTAAAATGAAGGTTCGGGACATCTTTCATTGGATGTTCGCAATGTATGACATGATGTCGAAAAATAGTAGGAGAGAGCAGGCTGTAGGAAAAGCCTTCCTTAGCAAAGGGCCTTCCTTCAGCAAACGGCGGAAAAATTCGACCCGATCCGGAGGGGGAAGTGGGGACAAAAAGGCGAAATTGGTCTGCTATCAGTGTGGCATATTAGGACACACTAAGGCAGAATGCCGAAACGATAGCAAGATAACTGTGGAGTGTTTGGCCATCTGTCTATTGAATGTCGACGTCCACAGACTGAGCGTACAAAGATGGCCCGCAGAAATAAGCGAATGAGTGACCCCATCCCCGTAATTAAACGAAGAGAACGAGCTCTCTCAGCTACTAGGGATAAGTCGAGGCCGGGGACTGGTCGTAACAACCCTCAAAAACGGAGTCACACGCCAGCGCAAAACCGGTTGACGACGGCGCAAAACCGGTTGACAAAGGCTGTGGCTCGTAGTAAACGAGACGCAACTCCTCCCAGGGTGCACTTTGCGGATGTAGAGTCGGACAGTTCGGTGGCGGCAATTGCGACTCCAAGGGCTCAGACGGTCAGAGAGCATTGTTACAGTGCATTACACTCCTGGGGATCTGAGGTGTCTCTGGCGTCCCTACTTGACGGTAAAACCTTTAAGTTAAAATTCATTTTGGATACTGGTGCTACTGAGCATATTGTTAATGATATAAATGTATTTACGACGATAACGGACTTGATCACACCAACACGGATTTCATGTGCCAATAATGCTAGGGACGCAGACTTGATAATAAAACAATCCGGAGATATTATATATTACAACGAAGAAAAACGGAAATTCGGTGTTTTAAAAGGAGTATTGTACTCACAAGACTTAATAGAAAATTTATTTTCTATTAGAAAACAAATAGCGAAAGGTTTATCGGCTTTATTGACGGATAAGGGAGTGATAATAAGTGATCCAATTTCGGATGAAATACTTAAAACGGGTTCATTTGATGGACGGTTTTGGTGGCTCACTTCCTCTCTCCCCTTGTCAAAAGTTAGTAGGTACGGAGGAAAAACGGAAATTGTTGAAATTAGGTCACGGTGGATCGTTAATGACTAATCCGGAGAAACAAATAAGAGGAATTAAACGTAAACAAGATACGAATTTTGACGAAATTACGGATACTTGTTTAGGGGGGAGAATCACTGAAAAACCCGGTGAAAAATCCATCAAAATTTCGGATACTAGTTTAGAGGGGAGAACTAACACTGAACACGGTGAAAACCCAGCTGAAACTTTACAATTACGGAGTGATATAGGATTGGCATGGCATTATAGGCTTAACCATGCCTCAAAGAAATATCTCGAAATAGCTGGTAAAGTTCTCCCTGAATTAAAAAATGTAAAATTCGGTGTAAACATTCTCGATTGTCCTGACCGTAAGATGGCGAAAGCAAAAATAAAGCCATGTTCGGAAGTCAGACGTAGAGCCGAAATACCATTCCAGAGACTGCACTCTGATTTAATGGGACCTTTAAAACCAGGAGCATTTAGGTCTCAGGCCAAATATATAGTCACATTTACGGACGACGCGGGTAGATATGCATTTGCTTATGAACTCGGAAGTAAAATGGGAGTCAATATGGCTTTGCTCTCATGTCTAAAGGAAATTAGAAGACTAACGGGGGAAACCACTAAGGTGTCAGAAATACGGACGGATGGAGGTTCAGAATTTAAACTGGAAGAAATGAAATTTCTGTTACATAGGGAAAATATATCCTTGACGGTTTTGTGAACCATATACTCCTCAATTGAATGGAACGGCTGAAAGATTCAATTTAGAATTAGAGGAGAAAATCCGGGTTAACTTGATTTCATCAGGAATTCCTACTCATTTTTGGGCATATGCCACTTGATCAAGTTGAATTTTCATTAGAGAATTCATTTAAATCCGACTTTGAACAAGTGCAGGATGTCTCTGTTGAATCCGGACGAGAAACAGGAAGGACATCAAACCCGGTTTTAATTCACGAAAATGACGAGTGCGAATTTTACAAAGAATTCGATAACGCAGAAAATCTGGCGTGTTTCCTACAAAATTCTGCAGACGAATTAGGGGAGGACCCAATTACCTATTCACAAGCTCTGGCTTTGCCAGACGCAGATGCTTGGTTAGAAGCAATTCCTCGAAATACGGTACCGAAAGGTGTGAAGGTAATGAAAACGAGGTGGGTTCACAAAAAGAAAACGGAGGCAGACGGTTCAATAAGATATAGGAGCAGACTTGTCGTAAAAGGCTTTGCCGATAGTAATAAGTACGATATATCTGAAATAATCTACTCTCCAGTAGCAAGATCACCAGATGTCAAATTTTTATTAATACTTGCAGCCAAATTCGATTTAGACCTTGCTCAGTACGATGTAAAAACGGCTTTCCTAAACGGTTCCTTAGACAAACTCGTATATATAGAAATTCCTGATGGGTATGCAGAATACTTACAAACCGGTGATAATATAAAGAGTCATAGTGTATGTGAAGTACACAGAGCTCTTGACGGTCTTAAAGTATCTCCAAGGAGATGGTTCATAAGATTCCAGGAGGCTGTGGAAAGAATGGATTTTAAACCCTATCCTTTCCAACCCTGCCTGTTTGTTTGGAAATCTGGAGATCAAATTGCTATAATGTTGCTATATGTCGATGATATTTTACTAGCAACAAATAGTAATCAAAAACGCAAACAAGTAAAATCTATATTAGAAAAGGAATTTTCTAGGACTGATCTGGGAGAACCAAGAAAATTCCTAGGATTAGAAATCATACGAAACCGGAGGAACAAAACTATCGGTCTTACTCAGATGTCTCACATAGAATCGATGTAAAAAAAATTTGACCCTCATAGTGATAGAACGGTGTCTACGCCAATGATTGTTGATAGGAATGGAGTCAATGAAAAATTAAAACAACCCGGTGACTTGAATTCGATTCCTTACCGACAAGCTATTGGATCATTATTGTACATACAAGGGGGAGTCAGACCAGATATTTCATATGCTACTAATATTCTGAGTAGACGACAGTCAAATTTTACGATGGAGGACTGGCAAGCAGTAATACGGATAATGAGATATTTAAGACTTATGTTCTCCGATAAGGGGGATGGAATAGATTGTTACGTGGATGCATCCCTAGGACTCTCGGCCGAAGGGGGTTTCTCCACGACTGGTTACATCATCTACCTTTTCGGTAATCCGGTAGCTTGGAGAACTAAGCGTCAGAATCACATAGCTCTCTCCTCAGCAGAGAGCGAATTCGTTGCAATGAGTATGGCGTGCAGAGAATTAGCCTCAATACGTACAATGTGTTCAGAGTTAGCGGGATCAAAATAATACCTACAATCCATGAGGATTCTAAACCAGCAATCCGCTTAGCGGAAGTAGATGATTCGTCTACTCTGAAACATTTGGTTAGGCTATCTTATCTTTACGTACGACAGGAGCACCGTAAAGGTAACATCAAAATCCGGTGGACATCTACTGATGATCAAATTGCAGACACACTGACAAAGTCACTGAACAAGGCTAAATTCATTAAATTTAGGAATTTGATATTATTCCAGCACTAATCGGAATGTGTGTATGTAAATTGTACTGTTGCAGATCGAATTGAATGAGAAGGTTTCTTCTCATTCATTCCCTCAATCCTTACGATTCTTACAAAACCCGGTGATATTCAATACGGAGAACTGCCTGGATGGAAGCTTGGAGGGGAGTGTTGGAACTGCAACCTTCATCCGCACTCCATGAGATCCATCCGATAGAATCCAGAGTGGTGGCAGGACTGTGTCCGCCACCAAGCCAAGCTGCTGCGACTCTCGTTTGGCCGCCATTCTCGTTTGATTGCTAGAGTACGACGACTGTGAACTAGGACTGTTCAATCATCCAGCTAATCCTAGCTATTACACAAGACATCTCTAACCATCTCTAATAATAACGAAGGTACTTAAATCTCTATCACACTAAAATTAGTACGATGCCAATAATATCCATGTCAAAATGTCAAAACCATTGAGCACCTACCTACTTATATGAACGTTTGGCAGTTTATCAACAGTCTTCGTATACGCAGAAATTAATAGTAAAACTATAAAATAAAATGAAATCCTCGACTGTTGCCCCTTCATGAGAAATGACTTAGCAACGCCACTGATTACACAGATACTCATTTATGGGCACATGCAACATAAATATATGCAATATATGAAATGGTAATCATTTCAGTGGAAAAATTGCAACGAGTAAATTGGTTTTGATTAAACAGTACCAATTCCAACTCCGTTTTAACAATCTACGTTTACTTAAATCGCCTTAGAGTTTTCTTATTCCTTTTGTCAGGCCTGGTTATTTCTAAAGCTTCCTAGTTCTCAGTAGTTAAACGATTTAGGAAATTGTTACATTCAACGATGTGCCGAGTGTTTTAAAGTCACAAAGAGCAATACGTTTTTTTTTGTGAGGAGGAGGGGAGCGCTGATGTTTTAAAAGTGAATGCCAATGGAATAATTTATCTTAAAAAAAGTTCCAGTCATGCAGCATGGTCGTATGAGCAAATTTTCTTAAATTATCTATCGTATTATAATATTTTAAAATGTAATGAAATTTGAGCAATTTCTGCAGAAAGTATTTGTTAAATTTATGGCAAAAAAAAAAAAAACTTGTACTAAATACAATTCGGTGATTCAAAAAAGTTTTTGAAGTTTTAGGTTTTTTTTTGCAGTTTTTACAGATTTTTCAGCAAATAATAATGGAATTTATGTTTGTTCTTCGGCATAATTTTGTGCAAACATTTTTTGATGTCCTAGATAATTGTTGATAATTTTGTTTTGACGAAAATTCCGCTAAAAATGTTAAATTTAACAATTTTTGGCCGTTTTCAGCCATTTTTAGTTATTTTTTAGTACATTTTTGAAATGTGACTGTTGTGTGAGTTGGTGTAGTGATGGGGCCATAATGTAGAGGGGAATTATTAGGGTTTAGACGAAAGTTGTTGGCAAAAATTGGTTCTCGTGTTGGCAAACGAGTGTTCTCGTTTTGGTTAGGAGGCTTTAATTTTAATTTTATACAAGTTAACTTTTTTTATTTTAATTTAATTTAATACAATTTAATTGGGAGACTTTCCCTTAACTATCATTAAATAAGTTGATGTACTCACTTGAATCTTCAACCCCTCTCCCGCCCCACATCACAATGAAAGCAGCAGATAATGTGAAGAAGGCCGAAAGAAAAAGGCAAAAAATACTGAGTTTCAAATGCATTTCGGAAGGAGTGAATACTATGGGAATGGATTCGATCCAAATTTTGTTCTTGTTATATACCTCCGAAAAATCATTTATTGGCTCTTAAAAGGTGGGCCTCTTATGTCATGACAAATCTGCATAAATATATACCAAACATTAAAAAAATGTGAGTTCTCAAACAATTGTCAATTGACTTTTTACAGGTCGTTAACCCGGAAGGTAATCAAAACTATTCGTCCCAGCGATTCGGGTAATATAATCCTTCCCATATTATCTCGCCTATAATATACTTGTAATAATGATGCGATCCCGTCAGATGATCCGAGACCCCATGTATTTACTCACCTTCGTCGATAAAATTATTATTATCCAGAGGTCTTCATATTATTTCGTTCAGGGTTTAAGAGGCTCAGATTAATTTTGAAAGAAAACAAGTAGATCAGCGCTCAGGAAGTGAGTCACATAGTATCGCATTTTCATGTAAGGAGATCCGCGTGAAATAGACGCTTCCTGCGTTTAATGGAAGACAAATTGGCTTTGGTGCTCACTCATCTGATCGATGACCTCGTATGCGTCTTCAGCATTCTCCCTTGTGCCTCCCTCTCAAATTTTAGCTTCTTGCGTTGGTGCTCACTCAGCTGATCGATGACCTCTTATGCGTCTTCACCATTCCCCCTCGAGCCTCCCTATAAAATTTCAGCTTCCTGCGTTGAATAGGAGACAAAATGGCTTTGTATTTCACTTCGCTGATTAGTGACCCCTCATGCGACAGCAGCGTCGATACATCTTTATCCTTGCCATGTTGCATAAAACATCCATACCAAATTTCAACGAAATCGTACGTCGGGAAGTGGCATTTAAAACGATTTTATGGGGACATATGCACATACATACCTACCTACATACATAAACACCTACATCAATATCGACACAACAAAACACTAACGCAGTTTGAGTAAGCAGAACCAAATTTTCGAATAGAAATAGGTTAAACATAAGTATAGGTGCAAAGTATTTGATTTTTATGATTCAGAAGAGAGGAAACTTACCTAAATGTTGAAAAAAGAACTGTCAACTTTTTTCTCTACGGTGATTATTTAGTTGTCGCTTAGTGATTATTTAGGTTGACTTGGTTAATAGTATTTTTGTTTTAATCACCGGAAAATTTGTTTACACAATGGTTACGTGCCGCTGGTTCACGGAGCATGTTGCCAAAAACGACACGCGAATCGGTCAGCTGGAGCTACGAGTGAAGCCCTTCATTTCAATTGTCCGTTGATGTCCTAGAGAGGATCCCTTTCACATTTCGATGTAATAAAACAGACGGCATAGCTTTTAGCACACTCAGCTGATCAGGATGGTGCCTGTGAGGTCATTCGTCTCTTGTTGTCCCAGAGGGGCTCCCTATCAAATTCAAACGCCCTACGGTTAACAAGAGAGATTTGATCTCGATTTTACCATAATTATGATTGATATTACGGCTCGTGGTCAGCGGATCCTCACCAAAGTCAGAGAGGCACAAGTTCTATCATGGTAAAACAACATACTAAAACTTGGTCAAATCTGACCTGCTGTTTCGGAGGAGTAGTGAGCACAAAATTCTGTCCATAAATGTATGTAAATATATATTTAAGCATTATATATTATATATATTTATAGCATTATATATATATATATATATATATATATATATATATATATATATATATATATATATATAGGATTCGTTCCAGAATGTCTCAGAACGGATTTCGATTTAGAAAATTTTCGAAAATTTCGATATCAAAATTACATAACTTCATTTTCTATAAAATACGCTAAAAAGGCCCGGAAAATTCTTGACAATTGCATCATCCAATGGAATTCTGACCATGAAATCGAGTTTATTATAACTTCTGTATTCTATTGGGCTTGTGAAGCGTAGGTAGGTAATCACCTCATTGATT
Source organism: Adelphocoris suturalis (assembly GCA_030762985.1). Lineage (NCBI taxonomy): Eukaryota > Metazoa > Arthropoda > Insecta > Hemiptera > Miridae > Adelphocoris > Adelphocoris suturalis. The sequence goes on from CM061041.1 coordinate 38,521,669, forward strand.
TTCAGTTGTCAACTCTTGTTAAATATAGAAGTACTAGTAAAGCTTAGGTGTTATATTTAATTAAATAAATGTCTCCTCGGAAGGCCTCTACGACTATGCAGGTACATCTATTTAAATAGTGTATGTATACCTTCTGGATTTCGTTTAATGATTATTGACAAGATAGAGTTCTGCTTAGGAATCTACTCATCTTGAGTCGTTAACCATCTACAATACAAATACAAATTATGGAGGGACTCTGATCAGCCGTGGGACCCCTAGAGCTAATTCCTTTTCTAATCCACTGACGGTGCTTAAATTCAAGATGAAGCTCCTTTGGGACACTTCGAAAACAATTACAAGGCACGGAGGCGCACTAATCAGCTGAGGGGCCTGAGAGGCTAATTTCTCTCCCAATCGACTTACAAAGATGAAATTTGAAATGGAGCGCATCTGGAACATACATAAACATACATACATTTGCCAGTTATGGAAGTGGGATGTTCAGCTGAGGGGCCTCACAGGCTAAATTCTGTACTGGTTGCCTCCGGTGCTGAAATTTCGAATAGAGCGTCTTTAAAATCGCTTGAAAACAGTGGTATTAAATACTTACGGAAGACAACTTATCAGCTGCAAAGAACAAACATAGTTTCAAAACAATATACAGTGTATACAACCCTTCCACTTGATGAGATGACTTAGTAGTTTTGTTCCTGATCTTTACAAAACAGCGTGAAATCATGGGGTCCTGGTGCTGTAAAGCATCCATTTGCGAGGCGCGAAGCCCCAAGTTTCGATACTAAATATACTAGGTATAAATGGGGTTTAAAAATTATGAAATTAAGGACCAGTGTTCTGCACGAGTAAGGCTATCTAATACAGAAGTAATAAACCTTTGTGTAATGATTTGTATCATTTTAATTTTATTTTGGGATTCTGAAAATCTTGAAACTTAAACCAACAAATTTTATGATGGGAGGGGGGGGGGGGGGGATATGTTTCCAGGTCGATTAAAAAGGTTCATCGTTGACAATAATAAACCAAAAATGGAGCACAGGTTTGCGTCGTAAAAGATGTTTTATGGCGAAAAATCCCAGCACGATCGAGAATTAAATTACCTGGCATTTACAACGATGGATACTCAGTGCGTTAAATTCGATACGTTCGTAACCCAAATCTTTAGTTGCAGAGTGCTTATAAGGCTTATTTTCACCTACTATTATGATTCAGTTCCTATACAACATGATGCTATGTTTCACTTTTCAATTCGTTTAAAGTTTAGTTTGTCATCTTTTACCACCAGCTGTCTTTTGGTTTTTATTTTGCGTGTGTGTCCTAATATCTACTATTTCCTCCTTGATTTTATAACTATTTTTGCTGCTATTTTTGCTGCTCCGTAAGCCTTGAAGAAACAAGAAATATCGTCTACTATAATTTCAACTTCCATTTCTGTCAGCAGAAAAGAAAATCGAAGTTTTTCTTACAAAGTTTTTGCCAAGTCTATACGTAGGAGCTGTACATACCTACATTTATATTATATTAATTTTTAGATTATATTAATTGATTTAAATGTCGGAATGTTTTGCTTCCGAGTCTATCTGTTATAACCTACCTATATGCACTTCGTGGATGTATTTTTAGGACGTCTCTCTGAAGCTATGTCTTTTAGACAAGGCTTCGTTACCAAGAGGGACGTCTATACGTCCAGAGGGGGGTGGGAGACAACCCTAGCATGAGAAAAAAATAACCGCATACAAATCCGTTTCACACCATTCTAAGACCGAACCCGTGAAAAAAACCATAGGTTTATGTCTGTGTGGCGTGTGTGTGTGGGTTGCTGGGGTAGGGTAACTGTTGGTGTTTTTATCTCTTCGGAGCTCCTTCATATACTTACCCAAGACAAGGTCAAACGTCCCCGTCGTGCAACCCGGGCACCCAGTTTACTGGAGGGTGGCAGAATGACCCAATGGCGATTAGGGGGGAAGCTCGAATCAACGGGTCTCTTTTTTACGTCTCCCCAATCATGAAAGAAACAACGAACGAGCCTCATAACCCCTGCCGGCCCATTGGCACACGGGGCTCCAGGGGAGGCGCTCGGGGGCGCCCCAGGCAGGGGCGTTGGCCATCCTCTCCCTTTTCTTCTTCATCCTCGTCTTCTTATCCCTCATCCTCTTCCACGACTCCGGTAGATGCCCACCAGTGTGCCCATTGTGATAGAGCATTTACCTCCAAGCGTGGCCTCAGTGCTCACGTCTGGCAGAAGCATCCCGTGGAGGCCATTGCTGCAATTGACATAGAGCGAGAGCAGCCCAGGTATGCTTCTGAGGATTTGCGGCGAATGGCAGCAGAGGAGGCAGAGGCAGTGCGTAATGGGGTACGTCGTATAAATATTTATTTGCAGCAACATTTTCCCATGCGCACGCTTTCTGCCATTCAATCTGTTCGCCTGAGGCCCCACTAAAAGCAACTTGTCCAGGATGCGATCCTGTCAAATAGCAGTCGGGCCTCTCCCACATCTCCTACAGGCGTGGGGCAGAAGCCCGCCGTTCAGCAATCCTCCCCCGGGACCTCCGGTCTTCTTGAAGACTGAAGTATTGAGGCTCGGGGAGCAGGTAGGCCGTATTGAAGGTTATGAGAGCGCCTACCTGCAGGAATTGACGAGGGGGGCTATTGAAGGGCCTCATGGCTTGGAAGACGAGGTCGTGGCCTATGTGCAGAGGATTTCCCCATAGGTTGAGGAAGCGACCGTGGCGGGGCATCAGGGAGGCGTTCCTCCTGTGTTGGTGCCTCGTGGAGGTCGCAGAGCAGCCAAGCAAGCAAGGAGGTGAGATTACCAGCGGGTATTATCATCATGCACTTCAAGGCCGACATGGGCAACAGACAATGCGAAGAACACTGAAAGAAAAATGCAAATACTGAGTCTCAAATGCATTTTGGCAGGAGTGAATATGAGGGAATGGATTCGATCCAAATTTTGTGTTTGTTCTATACCTACCTCCGAAAATACATTTATTGGCTCTTAAAAGGTGGGTCGTATTCTTATGCCATGACGAATCGGTATAAGTACAAGGCAAATATTAAAAAATTGTGAGTTCTAACAATAGTCAATCAGCGAATTTTCGTAGTAAATAAAGCTAGCAATGGCTCGGAAAATTTTAAAATGAAAATTTTTGAAAATTTTTTTCATTGAAATCCGTTTTGAGGCATTCTGAAACGAATCCTAGAGTTTAACGCTTTTTCATACGTATATATATTTTATTTATATATGTGTCATTCCAGACGATAACTCTCCTTAGGATTGAGATAAAAATTCCGTTTTTGCGCCAAAAAATCAAGCTTTTCAAACGAAAGGATGAGTTCGTTGGCCAGCACTTTTTGAGCACATTAAATTGGTCAAATTTCAACAAATGTACTAAAAAAATCACTAAAAATGGCTAAAAACGGTTAAAAATCAGCAAATTTATATATTTTTTGACCAAGTAATGCTCAAATAAAGTTTATTAACTATAAAATAGAACATTCAAAAATCTATGTAAAAATTATGCTGAAAAATGTTCTTGAAATTCATTAAAGTTTGCTAAAAATTCAAAATCTTTATTCTAATGGGAGATTATTATTTAGAATAAGTTTTTTGTCATAAAATTAGTAATTAACCATTTCTTTGCATTTCTTTTGTACTCAAATTTTTAAATGTTTTATTGTATAGTTAATAAAAAAAAAAAAAAAAAAAAAAAAAAAAAAAAAAAAATATATATATATATATATATATATATATAAATTTAACGACTTTTAGCCGTTTTTCCTATTTACAGCGATTTTTTCAGAACTTTGTTGAGATTTGACCAATTTAATGTGCTCAAAAAATGCTGGCCAATGAACTCGTCCTTTCGTTTGAAAAGCTTGATTTTTGGCGCAAGACCGGAATTTTTACTCAATCCTAAGGAGAGTTATCGTCTGGAAGGACACACATATATACACATAAACATATGTATACGTATGAAAAAGCGTTAAACTCTAGGACTCGTTTCAAAATGTCTCAAAACTGATTTCAACGACGAAAATTTTCGATAATTTTTATTTTAAATTTTTCTACGAAAGTTCGCTAAAAGCTAAAAATTCAAAACCTCTATTTTAATAGGAGATTATTATTTAAGAATACATTTTCTGCTATAAAAATAATAGTTAACAATATCTTTGCATTAAAAAATCTCAAATTTCAAAACAATGTAACATAATATAGGTAATACAATACCTATTTTTACGAAAATTTGCTCATAAAATCATGCTGCATGACTGGAACTTTCCTTCATACTGGTCGGTTAACCAGCAAGGTGATCGAAATGCTTCCTCTCAGCAATTCGGGTAATATAATCCTTCCCATAACATCCCGCCTTAATACCGTAATAGTGATGCGATCCCGTCAGATGATCCGAGACCCAATGCATTCTTCATCTTTACATCCCCAGCTTCTTTGATAACTTTATTATTAACCAGTGGTCTTCATATATGGTAAATTGTATTGATATTTGAGCAATTTGAGTGCGGATAAATAGTTGAAAACCAATTTTATGGCAACAAAAACAAAATTGCTAAATAAAATTCTGCTTCGAAAAAGATTTCTGAGTTTTAGATTCTATTTTGCAAATTTTATAGATTAGTCAGCAAATATTAATGTTATTTAAATACGAGTTTCAGCATAATTTTTGCGTAGAAAAGGTGTAGATATAGGCACCTCAGAGGGAAAAATGAATGCATTTAATTAATACATCTATACTTCTCTAGCCTCCCTGATCGAAATATAACTACATTAGAGTAGATAGGTACCTACCAACTGAAAATTTATGAGATAAAATATAATGCTTCACTAGACCATCCGCACGGACAGAAATTAATAAAAAGACTATCTGTCCTTAATCTATACCAAGTACACAGTTCAAACAGTCTCAGTGAGCAAGTTACCCATTCCTATTACTTTTACCTACTATTACTTACCTATTTCATTTTTCAGTGTGCCCGCAACGGAAACGAGACAAAGCTAGTGCGAGTTCATGATTCTCTGTAACATTGAAAAAATTTCACGCCTGGAACTGCCCTAAAGATAGCCTTACTAGGGAAAAAATGGTAGAAATGTCAAAGACAGCGAAGCCTTTTGTGAGAGCCTCAGAGAGTTCTCGATAGGTAATTTCCAGAGTTTCGATTTTAGTAAAAATCTAAAAGAGTTTTATTTTCCCTCAACTATGCTATGAATTGCTCATCATCACTACTGATGAACGTCTCGTGCGGATATTAAATGCATGAGAACCAACTCATGAGCCAGATAGTCTAGAGAAAACACATAAATCTTACATAGGACAAGACATCAACAGAAATTAATTAAAATACTCCTATAAGTTACAAAATAACGTCTGTTAAGAATGAATGAATTGGAAGAAACTGAAAAGCAAGAGGAACAGCTTTGGATTAAGGGCCGGTTTATCAATTATCTACATTAACTGCAGGATAGCTATACTGAGTATCAGTGGCGGCCGGTGGTCTGAAAAAGGAGTGGGGCACAAAAATATTTACCTATTTGACAGTCAAAAAGAGCATGGAGGTTTTTCATCCATTTGTTTTGCTTTCAGTGTAAATTAATTTTGATCTAAACACATGAAACATTAATCCCACTTGGGTTATGTCAAATGCCATGGACAATAAATCATGATCATTAAATATTATTGATAAATAAATATAAATAAATTAATTAAATAAACTAAATTAAAAATACGATCTTTTAGGGACCTACTTACTTACTTACGGTTTCACAAGGAGCGGTATGTCCGGAAGATGGAAAGATTGAACGCAATCTGATTGGCTGTTGGGACAACAGTTGAGGATGGTGGCTGCCATGTTGCCGGAATGGGCGGTCTGCGGACGGCGGTAGAAATGTTTATACCGTTGCCGCGTTCCGTCGAGCGGAGCGCAAGCTCATTGGACAGGAATGTTGATAACCGCAAGTAGAGGTTTCAGATCAGAGAGGGTTTCAGTAGGAAGGTTATGATTCCGTGTGTCCATGTTCATGTGAACACCCTGCCGCATTCCGCCGCCCCCTCCACTGGGTTTTCCAGCCTTCCGTCTTTCCGGTTGTTACGCTCGTACCGCTCCATGTGAAACCGGCTTTAGGAATGACGATAAACAGCCAGTTTTTTTATTGGTCTATTGCAACGTTTATGCGTATTTGTTGGTTGATTGTGGCTTACAAGCTGGTGTGGATACTATACTATTGGGTTACGTTGGATATTATGTTCATGGAACTAGGTGTGACGAACTAACATGGAAAGAGCTGAGAAAAATTATTATGGATGTAGGACCAATAAAAAAAAACTGGCTGTTTATTATCAATCCTAACAAGAAAAACACCTACACTACTTTATTATTGGAAGTATTAAAAATTATCAAGGCTTCGATTGTATTGCACTAGTCAACTACTTAGGAGAAGTAATTCTGAAGGAATATTAAAGAACTCAAATTAAATTATGATGAAATGATAGGAGTGTGACGTCATACGTCAATTAAAAATTGTATCAAAAGGCTATAGAAATGTTGTCTAACCCCACAACTACCACTCACTTATGTATAACCTTTTTCTTCAATGCAACCATGAACCTAGGAGGGGGATGGTTCATGAATGCAACACATCCAGAATGATCAATATTCCACTGAAAATTTTGATCAGAGACGTTTTCGTTACTCATTCTGTATGGTTTTGGAGGTGCCTTTGAACACTGTAGCTTTTTCCAAATGTGACCTCAAAATGTCGTCAGTTTTGGCTGATTTTGTTACTAAGCCCAGAAAAATTCCTCGGTTCAATGAACCATCTCTCTCATCGTGGCCTCTGAATCCTACTTCCTAAAGACCACGAAACTTGATGCAATCAATAATTTCAGAATGTATTTATCGATTTCTGTCAACTTGCTCATTGTGTTTCTAGTATAGCAAGTTGATGAGCTGAATCTAACTGTTTAGCTATGTTAGTACAGCCAATCAAAGCTAATTCTGTGACGTTATTGAGATTTTTTAAATTAGATTCGTGAGATTTAATCCGATCTGCCAGATGTTTTATATCAGTCACACCATTCTGACTCCACAACCCATCTCCACCTAATATTAGTATTAAGCAATGAAACAAAACAAAGCATTCTTTCTAGTGTACCCAGTGATCCATTCGTATTTGCTATAAATTTCAGGGTTGAATTTATGAGTTCCCTTCCCGTTTTTAGCCACTTGTGTTAATTTCAAGTGAGGGGGTATCTCTCCCCAAACTTTTAATGAGTACTCTAATCCCCATATCCTCATAATTACCATCTGTAGAGGATTTTGATTGCGAATTCGCCACAGTGTTTGACTGGGGTGGAAATATTGCTACCTACTTCTAATAATGTAAGTAGAAACAAAGCTAATATATATGTACCTAATATATATTACATATATATAATGTGGAATAAAATGTGAAGGAAACTTACCTTAACTCCCAAATCCAAATTCCGATCAGGCGCCAGGTGCTATTGTTCAACATACTAACATACAATATACCGATCCTTATTCAAAGGTTAGACGTGCATATTATAGGAACTGGGAATGTATTAGAGAAATATGAACACATTTTCACATTTAAAAAGCAGAATACCTAGGATTCTGCATGGATGGTAGGGAAGATATCACAGAGTAAAAGAAAAAATGAAACTAGAAGTAGTTCACACCTCCTTGAATCATGGAATGACCAGAAGAGAATCAGTTTGGCTAACGGAATAAACAGAAACCCCTCTAGTGAAAACTACTCATGACATGTGTCAATCTACGGTCTTTAGAAAAGTTGAAACCCTGTCTGGGGCACTGCCCCGAAAATCATAGGAAATATCCCATTTTGACCTCTTTTTCCCGTTCCTTGCCCTTTATTTCCCGTTCCTTGCCCGTTATTTCCCAATTATTTCCCTTCACAGTCTAACCTGAATCGACGAAATTTCCCTCTCGATAGAGTGATATCGCAATCTACGTATTTTTTCGCTGGTAGTTGGATCCTTGGCATAAACCTATTCCTTCTAGCATCCACCTTCGAGCCACAGCATGGAGCTAAAGCCTTTTCTGTTCTAATTTGAAACGATGAGTTATTTGTAAAGGTGGGTTCTAGTTTGCGACTATTTTCCTGAAAGTACTGGGGCAATGTCCCGATGCCCCTCCTCACCGGCCGCCCCTGCTGAGTATAGCGCTATACTCCAGATAAAGAATGTTAGTCGTTTATCAATGTTTATCGTTTATCAGATAAATTCTGTCGGGCAGATAGCACCGTTAACATCCTCATTGGTGTCTGTAGGCGACAAAATAAGGGCGATTTACACATGCAGCTACCACAGAGTAGAATAAGGAGCTACATTTTCCTCATGGATCGACTATTAAAAAAACCGGGTCTGACGTCCACAATACATCAGTGTCCATCATGCTATCAAGCTCGGCGAATAAGAAACCACCATTTCTAGAGAGATAAATCATTAAATTATTATTAAATTAAATTACTGAATTATTATGAATGAATTATTGTGATCAGTAAGTTGTGGACTTAATTTCATTTTCGATCTGTGTTAGAATGTAAAGAACAGTATCTTTGTGCAACCGAAACCTCAATAGAAATAGCACGTCCCATATTTGTAGGTGATCTACACCTACACGGGGTCTCACTTGGTATATACGGTCTTCTTTTCCATTCAACGAATTATGCTACGATAGAATCTTCGCCGTTGCTGCAATTTGAAGAATCTTGCACGATTTCGGGAGTGAAGGAAGAAAGGAGAACCTGGAACAGGGAAAGCCAAGTCACGATTATCGGCTGACAAGGTTTTTTTGGCTACCGTTTTTTTGACAGCGTGGCTTGCTGCACCTTGATTTTTTGCATGAGCACAAAAAAATTAATGTGGCATATTACTGCGACATTTTGACAGAGGGTCAGACTTGCATATCGCCGCAAAAGATGAGACCTTTCGATGAGAAAAGTGATTCTTCTCCATGACAATGCTCGTCCCCATACAGCAGCCCTGACCAGAGAAAAATTGGAGCAACTGGGTTGGGAGACACTGGAACACCTTCCATACAGTCCAGATCTGTCTCCCTGCGACTTCTATGTGTTTGGTCTTCTCAAGGAAGCTTTGGGAGGGCAAAGATTCAGCAGTGATGATGAGGTTGAAGCATATGTGCACAATTGGCTACAAACACGTCTGACTCTTTTTACGTGGATGGAATTAAAAAATTACCTGTACGCTGGGAAAAATGTGTTTCCAAATCAGGAGATTATGCAGAAAAATAACCATGTTTGTTAGCGTGTTAAAAAAAAAAGTCTCGTTTACATTTGATTCACCCTCGTATTAATAAACAAATGATATTATTTGTAACCATGACTGTACGAATAATATGTTAGGCGGGACAAAGTCCGCCGGGTCAACAAGTTCCTGATAAATCGATTGACGAGTTGCTGTGTTTTGGGTCGATCTACAAATCTGCTAAACTTAGTTATGGTGGTAACTAATAACTAACAGTAAGTTACAGCGTAAATTGAACTAAAAAATTATTTAAATTTTGCCCCACTATTTCTTTTCTGACCTGCACTCCGTGGGCCTCGCTCTACTACAAGTGGTTTCACTTACCCACCAACCCTTCAAAAGAGCTACGGCAGCCGTTCAGGAGTCACTTTTTCGTCTCTTCCATTTATTTCCCCCGATATTCCCTGGGAATTGCCAATAACGCGCAGGACGGGAGAAGAAACCGAACGATTTTTCATAAAGGTAAACGATCGGTCGCTTACGAGGTAAAACGTCAGCCAATTTGGGCTAAAGCTGCGTCCTCGCTTGTATCAAATGTGTGTATCATATCATCGTTGCGTATCTAAGCACATGCAATCCACGTAAATCACCCAACCCTCAAGGCGTATCCGTATCAATAGGATGCAACTGTGAAAAGGTCGGCGAAATAGAAGAACAAAGGCCATGCGTTCAGCGCGTTGGAGCGTCCACACTACTCTCAACCGTGTAGCGTATCATTCCTTTGATGTATCGGGGGAAAACTGTCAACTGGCAAATCGAGACGATAGGTTGTATGAGCGAATTTTAAAGTAGTTTTTTTTTCGAGTGGGGAAAATTCTTTATGAACGAAGAGGAGTGACTGTACTCCTCAACAGTGTTGGAGTCTCCCTTTTTGGGCATACCAACTAAAAACCACCACTGTCTTCTTATGGAAAACTACCCCGGAACCACTTATTTAATATTACTTTGGGGTAGTTCCTATTTTTTGGCCATTTTGGCTCCTCATATCTTTATATCTTCTTTATTCTCAGGATCCATCTTGCTCCTTGGCTTTTAAGACCTAAAAAATGTATGTTGCAACCGCGTCCCAGTTATTGAGTCTCCGGTGCAATCTTTCCTCCTCTCTCTTCCAGGGGCCTATTTCATAAAACAAGAAGCTACAAGTGTACATGTTAACAAGTGCAGGTACTTGTAGTGCACGGTAAACTAGAAAAAGTGTTTCACCAAAACAAAGAGTACAAGTGTAGAAGTGTTACACATGTAGAAGCTAAGTTTACAAAGAAAAATGGTGTGCGGGGACACACGAAATAAACAACATCAAGCGGGATGGCGGAATTGAAATGTTGTCGGCAAATCATAATATAAAAACGGTGTTAAGTACAAGATAGGATGTTTATCGTACATGAGAAGGTGTAATGATTGGAAGACAGTCAAATTATAAACTGAAAAGTGGAGAAAGTGTGTACTGATTTGATTGCAACTTATTCTGATGGCTGGCATAATCGGATTTTTCTCTTTCATTCAGCGGAAATGATTAATCAGTTCATCTTAAGCCTTAATGCTGCTGGGTTAGGAATGTCATCTATAACTTAGAGATGACCTTCACTCTTCACTTTGTTCTTCAATGATGGGGAAATCCTCAATACCCGATCAGGAAAAATTACACAGGGTCACACACCATTTGAATCTTTTAAGGGTCTCGGAAGACATCCTAAATCTTTCGATAAACTCAAAAATACCCACGAAATGAGCGTTTATTTGTGGGCGAAAAAATTTTTGGCGCTGAATGCTACTTTCTTGTCGTTATTCTTCAACAGAAGATGATTCCCACATATTAAACAGCGAAAAATTGTCAACTCACAATGCTGGAAAATAACAAGTTTACAGGTGAACGGACGTAGGTTAAAATTGAAACATTTTGCTCGTGAAATTAATTGTTACCATTTTCTTCGCACCCTAAAAGCTCAAATTTCAAAACAATTCAACATTACACAAAACGATAATATATACAAATTCGCTCATCCGATCATGCTGCATGACTGGAACTTTTTTTTACAAAACTGCAACACACACACACACACACACACACACACACACACACACACACACACACACACACACACACACACACACACACA